>ML438722.1:4546-86775 GCA_005239525.1 Nicotiana knightiana | reverse complement strand
GGATTATATTTGCAACTCCCGTTTAGTCTTCTACAAGACATAGTTGAGCGTGATCAAATTTTGATCCTCAGGCCATGGCATGGTGTCTTCAGGCTATGAGGATGATGACTTCAGACTATGACGCCTTTGGACAAGATGACGATGTTTCAGCCCATGAGATGCAAAGATGTGATGCTGGGTCATATGCGAAGAAAAATAAGATAAAGTTTAGTTTGTATAAGATTGGGGGCAGAGCATAGCCCCGGGAAAGTAGAAAATAGTGCTAGATTTCAAGCAGCATAGCTTTTGGTATTATGCAAGGAAAGGAAGAGCATAGCTTTATGCAATTAGGGAGGCAATGCATAGCCTCATGAAAGAAAGGGAGACAGTGCTTAGTCTCATGCAATTAGAAGACAGTTCTTAGTCTTGTGCAAGGAAAGGCAGCGCTTAGCCTTATGCAAGAAGAGGAGACATTGCTTAGTCACATGCAAAGAAAGGCAACGCTTAGCCTTATGCAATTAGGAGGCAATGCTTAGCCTCCTGCAAGAAGAGGAGACAGGGCTTAGTCTTATGCAAGGGAAAGGCAATGCTTAGCCTTATGCAATTATGGAGGCAATGCTTAGCCTCATGCAAGGAATGGAGACAATGCTTAGTCTCATGCAAAGAAAGGCAATGCTTATCCTTATTCAATTAGGGAGGCAATGCTTGGCCTCATTCAAGAAGAGGAGACAGGGCTTAGTCTCATGCAAGAGAAAGACAGTTCTTAGCCTCATGCAATTATGGAGGCAATGCATAGCCTCATGCAAGGAATGGAGACAGTTCTTAGTCTCATGCAAAGAAAGACAATGATTAGCTTATGCAATTAGTGAGGAAATGCTTAGCCTCATGCAAAGAAAAGACAACGAGTGATAACAGAGTATTTTCTTAGTTGGAGACATGTTTATGTTTGGCAACTTGCCATTATTATTTTTGATGTGTGTATGTATTTGCGAAATATCCATTGTTCCTGCATCCAAAGAAAAATCGTGAGTTTTTGCGGGGAAGGTTGGTTTGTGCCTTCGCTTGCTTACTTTGCTTTGTTTTTGCCATGTATCGAGATCCTGTTCAAGTTACCCTGGGTAGCATATGGCTATTTATAAAATAAAGTTTTCAAGGAAAATATGCGTGCATTTGATGAATGTAGTTATTTAAAAACATAGTAGTATACAATATCAAGTAAATTAGATGAACCAATGACTATGACACTCAGAGACATTGCGACTTCTTTACGTTAGAATTTTGAGGGTCCTCCTTAATATTTTGCCCGAGTTCAATAAGCGATTCTTTGACCGTTCTGCATATGATGAAATTAGTTGTACTTGCTCCGGAATTTTGAGGGTCCTCCTCAAGATTCTGCCCCAGTTTCTTACCATGATGGAAAATAGAGATTTTATTGAGTTGTGACCGAACCCAAAGAGCTGCCTACGTATCACCTCTTAAACGGGAATCATCTCAAGCGTAGTTCAGTTACATCAGATGAATTTTTTTTTAATAATCTAAACATAGTATCTCTTGACTGCGTCTGAGTAGATGGGCTTTGGCCAAGTCTCTCCGTCCATTTCTACAAGTATGAGTGCTCCTCCTGTTAGTACTCTGTGAACCATGTAGGGCCCTTTCCAATTGGGTGAAAATTTTCCTTTGGATTCATCTTGATTTGGGAAGATCCGCTTTAGCACCAGCTGCCCCGATATAAACTGTCTAGGTCTGACCCTTTTATTGAAAGTTCTGGACATTTTGTTCTTATAAAGTTGACCATGACATACCACATTCATTCTTTTCCCGTCAATAATAGCTAATTGTTCATAGAAGCTTTGTATCAATTCTGCCTCACTGAGTTCAGCCTCTTGTATAATTCTTAAAGAAGGAATTTTGACCTCGGCGGGAATGACAGCTTTAGTACCGTAGACCAGCAAGTAGGGGGTTGCTCTGGTTGATGTGCGGACTATGGTACGATACCCTAACAAGGAAAATGGTAATTTCTCGTGCCATTTCTTGTGGTTGTTTGCCATCTTTATTAATATTTTCTTGATATTCATGTTTGCGGCCTCCATGATGCCATTCATTTGAGGCATGTATGCTGTGGAATTCTTATGTTTGATCTTGAAGGTTTCGCACATAGACTTCATTAAGTCACAGTTGAGGTTGGCGGCGTTGTCCGTGATGATGGATTCTGGCACCCCGAATCGGCAAACAATACGATCCCTGACAAAATCTGCGACGACTTTCTTGGTTACAGCATTGTAAGATACAGCCTCAACCCATTTTGTGAAGTAGTCTATGGCTACTAGAATGAACATGTTCCCATCTGAAGCAGCAGGTTCGATCGGACCGATGACATCTATTCCCCAAGAGGCAAAAGGCCAAGGTGCACTAGTTGCATTGAGTTCATTTGGTCGCACCCGTATCATATTTGCATGTATTTGGCACTAGTGACACTTTTGGACATACCTGATGCAGTCCGTTTCC
This sequence comes from Nicotiana knightiana, assembly GCA_005239525.1. NCBI lineage: Eukaryota > Viridiplantae > Streptophyta > Magnoliopsida > Solanales > Solanaceae > Nicotiana > Nicotiana knightiana. Next base: position 84,291 of record ML438722.1, on the reverse strand, counting down.
ATAGTCATCCAAAAATATCCTGCTCTCAATATATTCTTGGCTAAAACAAAACCGTTCATGTGTGGTCTGAAAGTTCCGAAGGTATCTCTTCGAGCAGTTTGGAAGCTTCCTTGGTGTCAACACACCGTAATTATCCTAGGTTGGGAGTCCTTCTGTATAGAATTCCTCCACTTTGGAAGAAATGGCTGGATAATCTTCGGAGTGTGCGCTTCTGTGTATGATTTGCATGCTTCGGGTACTCTCTTTTTTCCAAGTATTCTTTGATATCATGGAACCACGGATTCCCATCCGTTTCTTCTTCAACATGAGCGCAATAAGCTAGCTGATTATGGATTCTTACTGGAATAGGGTCGATGAAATTCTTGCCCGGGTGTTATATCATGGAAGACAGAGTGGCCAATGCGTCTGTGAACTCATTCTGGGTTCTCGGAATGTGTTTGAACTCTATCTTTGTGAATCTCTTCATCAACTCTTGCACATGGTATAGATACAGGAATATTTTGGTATTCTTTGTAGCCCACTCTCCTAGAACCCGATGTACCAGAAGGTCTGAATCACCAATTACCAACAATTCCTGGATATTCATGTCAATGGCTAAATTAAGCCCCAAGATGCAAGCCTAATATTCTGACATATTTTTGGTGCACGAAAATCTGAGATTTGCGGATACCAGGTGAAGCTGACCTGTCTCTTACACCAAAACAGCATCGATACCCACTCCTTTGAAATTTGCAGCCCCATCGAAGAACATTCTCCAACTGTCGTAGGTTTTGGCGATATCTTCCCCTACAAATGGTACTTCTTCATCGGGAAAATACGTTTTCAACGGTTCGTATTCTCCTCCTATAGGATTTTCCGCCAGATGATCGGCTAATTCTTGTACCTTGCCTGCCTTTTGAGTTAGATAGATGATGTCAAATTCACTCAACAATATCTGACATTTTCCAGCTTACCTGTAGGCATGGGTTTTTGGAAAATGTATTTCAGAGGATCCATCCTTGATATGAGATATGTGGTGTAGGCACAAAAGTAGTGCCTCAATTTCTGAGCCATCCATGTCAGGGAACAACAGGTGCATTCCAACAAAGAATATCGTGCCTCATAGAGTGTGAACTTCTTACTCAAGTAGTATATGTCCTGCTCTTTTCTCCCCCGTCTCATCGTGTTGTCCCAAGACGCAACCGAAAGCCCCATCTAGTACGGACAGATAGAGTAGCAAAGGTCTACTAGGTTCCGGCGGGACCAGGGCCGGTGGTGTGGAAAAATATTCCTTGATTTTGTCAAAAGATTTCTGGCATTCTTTAATCCAACTTGTTGCAGCATCTTTCTTTAACATTTTGAAAATCGGCTCACAGATCACGATCGATTGTGCTATGAAGCGGCTGATGTAATTGAGATGCCCCAAGAAGCTCATCACATCTTTCTTGTTCCTTGGAGGTGGCAAATCCCGAATAGCCTTGACTTTCGACAGATCCAACTCAATTCTTAGGCGACTGACGATGAATCCTAACAACTTTCCAGCAGGGACCCCAAAATCACATTTTGCAGGGTTCAGTTTAAAATTATACCTTCGAAGCTAATCAAAGAACTTTTTCAAGTTTGCTATGTGATTTGTACCCTTCTTGGATTTGATGATGACGTCGTCCACATATACTTCTATCTCCTTGTGTATCATGTCGTGGAAAATGGTCGTCATGGCCCTCATATAAGTGGCCCCAACATTTTTCAGACCGAACGACATCATTTTATAGCAGTACACTCCCCATGGCGTAATAAAGGTTGTCTCCTCGCCGTCTTCTTCATCCATCCAAATTTGATGATATCCCGCGAAGCAATCCACAAAATACTGGAGTTCATGCTTGGAACATTTGTCGATCAGTATGTGTATATTAGGTAATGGGAAATCATCTTTGGGACTTTCTCTATTTAAATCTCGATAGTCGACACATACTCTGACTTTCCCATCCTTCTTCGAAACTGGCACAATGTTAGCCAACCAGGTTGGATATTCAACCACTCTGAGAACCTTAGCTTTGATCTGCCCTGTGACCTCTTCTTTAATTTTTAGACTCATATATGGCTTGAATTTTCTGAGCTTCTGCTTTACAGGCGGACATATCGGGTTGGTAGGTAGTTTATAAGCCACTATAGATGTGCTCAAACCAGTCATACCGTCATAAGACCATACAAAAATATCTTCATAGTCTTTCTGGAAATGGATGTATTCTTCTTTCTCTGATGGTGACAGGTGAATGTTTATGCGAGTTTCTTTGACTGTTTCGGAATTTTCCAAATTGACTATCTCGGTTTCGTCCAGATTGGACTTAGGCTTGTTCTCAAAATTTTGCACTTCTCTAACAATTTCCTTAGGTATTATATCTTCTTCTTCTATTTCCTCTGAGTCACTATCCCTATGTTGCGTTGTCTTATTACATGTCACATTTGTTGGTTCATCAGGATAAGTAATAATAATGATGTGGAGAGAAAATGTAAAGGATAATAATCAATACTAGAATAGAAAACCATTGATAAATACCAAAACATCAAACAAAAGAAATTTTAATGATCCAAACAATTGTTTCAAAGAAAAATAACAAAATACTAAAAAATGCCTATAAAAAGTGTTTTCAAAATAAATGATACTAGTAGCCAGGCTACCCTGGAACTCGGCGGGCCCGTGATGGTGTAGCGGTCCAATTCCTAAGAATAGTTCCCTTCTCCACTGTCTGAATGACGAGGCCTTCCTCCTCCTTCTCCTCCTCAATTATTGCGTTGCAATCCATATCTTCATCTTCCAAGAACATATTCCTTAAGCCAGCTAGAACTTCATCTTCTTCAGATTCCCACATCATGTCGGCCTGATGAAAGGATTGACTCAAATATGGTACCGGCTGCTCAAGAGGGTAATAAGGACCATGCCATTGTGGTGACCAATCATTGTACTCCTGCCAGGTGTACTGATATCCAAGTTCGAAAGTTGTGTCGTGACACTTTAGTTGCACTGGTTTAGTGATGCCCTGGAGATTCTTACCGAGACCCCTACCAGGTTCATATCCTGCCCATGCCAATATGCTCTCTATTTTGCCACTCCACACTTTATCTTTCTTAATCGCGTTGAAACGCTCAATGTGATAGTAAGTCTCTCCACCCAGCTTCATTATATTCTCAACAACCGTAACAGTCTGATTGGTGTAAATAGGATTACTCTCGTCTCCATGGAGGATCACTTCCTGATGGTTCCATTCGAACTTCACAACCTGATGCAGAATAGAAGCTACGACCTCAGCAGCGTGTATCCAAGGTCGTCCCAACACCAGATTGTATGCGGATCATATGTCCAACACTTGAAATTCAACATCAAACCAAGTCGGGCTCATCTACAAACAGAGGTTGGTCTCCTCAATTGTGGCCCTTTGAGACCCATCAAATGCTTTCACATTCATACTTCCTGCTCGTATCTCATGCAAATCTTTACCCAAGCTTTTCAAAGTGGTAATGGACAGATTTTGAGACTTGAACCCCCATCTATTAAGACCCTGGCAATGAATTTGTCTTCGCAATGCACTGTGATATGCAGTGCCCTGTTGTGACTCAATCCTTCCAGGGGCAATTCATCTTCGTGGAAAGTGATCTTATCGCTTTCCAATATTTGTCCTACCATATTGGCCATCTCTCGACTGGTATTGTTGTTGGGTACGTAAGCTTCATTCAACACTTTCATCAACGCATTCCTATGCGCCTCAAAGTTTAGTAGTAGTGATAGAATGGATATCTGAGCAGGGGTTTTGTTCAGATGATCAACCACATAATACTCTCTTTCTTGCACTTTTCTCCAAAGATCATCCGGGCCAGTTTCAACAATAGGCGGCTTGGAAGTGGCTTCTTTACTTGTTCCTCCCAAATGCTCGGGCGTATAAACCCTACCAGTTTTGGTCATGCCTTGTGCTGCACCTGTTTCCGCCATGTTCCCCTTTCCTTTCCTTCTCGCTTCTGCAGCATAGTCCTAAGGAATAGCATTGGACTTAAAGGACGGTGTAGGTGCTACCGTCACGGTGAAGGGCGTGGTCATTTCTACCTCGAACGGAGTTGTCGCGCTGAGGGCATTGTCACTTCAACCTCAAACGGAGTCGGCATGGCTACTTCAATCGATGACTCTATTTGTACCACAATGGGTGTGAGAGTGACTAGAGGAATTTAAGTCTATCCCCTTCACGAATGAGCCCAATTGACCCTTCCGGATCCCATTCTTCGTCGGTCTCTATCACGTTTACCCCCTCGCCTCTGTGATCCAGGAGGGGATTATTGCAGACATTAGGTGCAACTTATTTTTCTTGTATAACCTTGGTGTCAATCAACGTCAAGATCTTATCCTTCAAAGTGCGACATTCATCCATAGTATGACCCTTCATGCCTAAGTGGTAGGCACATGTCTTGTTTGGGTTGACCCACTGGGAGGAATTTTCCATGGCAACAGCAGGAATGGGAGTGACGAAACGTGCAGCCTTAACCTCTCATATAATTGGTCGATGGGTTCAGCAATTGGGGTGTGTTGTCTGGGTGGTTTGCGGTCGAAATTTGGTCTGTGTTTTTGGTAGTTTTGGCGGGCTGGGGGTGAGTGGTAGTATGGTGGCTGGGTGTTATAAGTATGGTAAGTGTCGGCGGGTTGTTGGTATCTAGGAGGTGAAGGCTGATATGTGGGTGGGGGTGTTTGGTATGTGAGAGAAGACTTCGGGCCTTGGCCCACCATCACTGCACCTACTTCTTTATTTTTAGAAATACCGCCCGACTGCAAGGCTTTGTTCATAGCCTGGAGTGCCTCAAAATTTGTTACCATTCCGCTCTTTATCCCTCCTCTATTCTTTCTCCCAATTTGATGATGTTAGAAAATTTATGGTTCTCAATAACCATCAGTCTCTCATAATACTGCGGGTCCTGAGCTCGGACAAAGAACTTATTCATCTATTCTTCTTCCAGTGCAGGCCTTACTTTCGCAGCTTCCGACCTCCACCGAGTAGCATACTCGCGGAAAGTTTCTGTTGGCTTTTTCTTAAGATTCTGAATGTAGAAGACATCTGGCGCATTTTCTATATTGAACCTGAACCGATCCATAAAATCTGATACCATGCTTACCCAATTAACCCATTTCATCAGGTTTTGACTGATGTACCAGGACAGGGCGTCTCCACTGAGGCTCCTCATGAACAACTTCATGTCGATTCTTTCATCTTTACCTACTCCTACGAGCTTGTCACAATATGTCCTCAAATGTACCTTCGGATCACCTATCCCGTCGAACATTTCAAGCTTAGGAGGTTTGTAACCCTCTGGCAGTTCTACGTCTGGCTGAATACACAAATCCTCATATTTCAACCCCTCAACGCCTTTACCACCTTCGACTTCTTGAGTTCCTCTACCATGTTCCTGATGATCAGGTCCTTCTCGGCAGACTCTGATGTATACAGGGTTTGTTGTGAAGTGTGAGGTAAGGTTTCCACGTATATAGGGTTACTTTGATGGACTCCAAGAATTTGGGCGTAGTGGTGGTAGTTGGTTGAGTTTTGGGGATCAGATGTGGGTTGTGGTACATTTTGAGGAGTATGGTAGGTGGTTGTTTGCGGATACTAGGTCGGATGATGGTGACATTTTGGAGGAGTAGGTACTAGTGGAGGATTAGGTTTTGAGGAGGCATGGTATATTGATGAGGTGCGGGAGGATTTTGCGGGTGCTGGTTTTGTGTGTTTTGAGGAGGTTCTGGGTTTAGGGCATTTTGTTGGTTGATGTCGGTAACATTCGGGGTAAGGGAAAGGTTCACCAAGTTCCGGACCTGCTCAAGTTCCCCTAGTAGCTCCAATATTTTTTGTTCTAAACCGTAAGACCAAGTCATTCTGGGTCGGAGTACTCCGACCATCCGAAGTCTCGACATTCTCTGCATGTGTAGCATTATCTTTCCTGATTCCACTCATATCGTCCATTTTAGCTTTTCCCTTGCTTTTAGGATCACTCGGAGGAGGAGGAGGTAGATGACCTCTAGATCTGGTACGATATGCGGATGATTCCAGTATGCACGAACCAACCTTAGGGAATGATAATAAACAAAGGAAAGAAGAAACAAAAAGGTAAACAAGTCAGTAAGGACTATTGAAACGATATTTGCAGTATTAAACACATATTGCGGAATTATAAATTCACGTCCTAATTTGGGGACCTCATTGTGCCTGAGGTAGGCCTAAGCGACATATATATTTGGAAAAAAATTGATGCCAATAACTGCGTCATTTCATTAATATGATAAATGGACCAAATCTTTACTAAAACGACAATAATCATAAAAAGTCACAAATGGCATTTTCCTTATTACAACAAAAGTCTAAAACGAGTCTAGAAAGAAAGTAAAACATCATTCCTAATCTATTTGGTCTCAGAGGGACCTTCTCCATGCTTGGCCTTCTTAGCTCCATCAATCAGGTTCCCCAGGTCGGGCATGTCCAGCAGTAGATATGCCCTCCTTCGTTGCCCTCTGCATTCTGACAGTCCAAGATCCTTTTCCTCATCTTTCCCTCAATCTCCATCAACCCTTTCTCCAAATATTCCAACCTCTCTGTTGATTTAGTAACGATTCCTTTCCACTCGTTGATTGTTCCATGTCCACTTTATGCTTCTCCAAATGCCTTGCTTCAGACTCGAAAACCCTTTTGCGCAACATCCTGTATTTGACTTGTGCTTCAGCAGCATCGTCTATGACCATATTCCTCAAATTATCCCATTTCGTGACATCTTCTGCTATGTCATCTACCAACCATGATGGATAGAAGTATACATGGCCGGCATGATACCAATCTGGCTCGATAGTATCTTTCTCCACAATGATCTTTGATGCCACATGTGTTGTGCCTCGAACTTGAATAGGATGGTGTTCCCCTTGAAATCTGCTTTGTACTGAACCATGTTGGAAACCCGTTGTATAACCTGCTTTCTCCCATCTTGCCTCATAACCCTTATAGGAGCATAGGGATAGATTCCTCTCAATTCGATTAACACTAAATAAGGAGCCTCTCTCGACCTGATGATGAACTCGCTGCTAGGAAACCATTCGAACATCCAATGCACCTTTTCATCAGTCAGATTGCTGAAGAAATGTGCCCAGCTCACAGTGTTTCCTGGTTACGCAAATATGTTTGGGATAAAAGTCATTCTCTTAAGATGGTGATAGGCTATGTGGCCATTCCATGGTCGTCGCGGAAGTTATTGATGATATTCACCTCTCTGAAAGTGTGCTAACAACCATACTTGCAGCATTAGCTTGTAACCCTCGAAGTGACCATACCCTTTTTTGCAACGGTCTAAGGCCCGATACATATCAACCAGAATCATAGGGACAATAGTGTAAGTTTGGCCCTAGTTCCCTCCATTAAAGCCCTAGAGACCATAGCTAGGCAAGTGTGGATCCTTTCTCCCTTCATTGGAAATATCAGCATCCCTAGAAAACAGACAATGAATACAAAAACCCGGCGGTAAGTCCAACCCAAAGAAGTGAGGGCAAGTTCGTCATGGTAAAGGAGATATGACTTGATGTGCCCATAACTCTCTCGTCATGGTAAAGGCGATATGACTTGATGTGCCCATAACTCTCACAAAGGAACTCAAATGGTATATAAGACTTATTCAGACAAAGTAACCCATCATTTCTCTTGAAACCCATCATTTTCAAGAAAACTCGGGAAGTGTAGTTTTTCGGTACCAACAGACCAGGGCTATCCCAGGGGAGTCCAGCAAAGCCTCCTATTTCTTCTAAAAGCGGAGTCATTTTTTATGTCGCGGAAACGGAAGACGGCTCTCTTCTCATCCCAAAACATGGTGGCAGCCTCAATTAATGTATTGTTTGGCTGAATGTCTAATAAAGAAGTTAAATTCTCGAGGACTCTTTTTACATGGTTTTTTTCACTTGGTGACTGATTTTTCCACCAATCCAGCAACAAAGGTGGGATATTTTGAACCATGTCAAACCTGTGGGAATTCGTGCCTCATTTCTGCAAAACAAATAAAGTTAGCCCTTTACCCCTCCGGATTTGACTATTTACACATTAATGATAAACATATTGACACGTTTTCTCCAAATAATGCACAGATCGTGATTGTGTCCATTGGGATTACTGAAATCCCGACGGACTTTGGACAAGGCTTTCCTTAGCGGGTTATCACGCGGACAACGTTTTAACCCATACTATGTTTAGACATGATGCATGCATAGTTAATATCATAGTAGGGTTTCTAGAAGAGTCTAGGTCGTACCCTCAAGAAGAAAACTTGAGAGGGAAAGGCATGGAACCGTTGACTGCCCCACTGGTTTAACCGCAAATAAGTCATTCCAAATTTAAAGGGTGATTTCGAAAGAGCGCGGACACTCATCAAGTGCCGCTATGGTATTAATTAGGCACAAGTGGAATATGATGTGGAGCATGCTGTCACGACCCAAAATTCATAAGGTCGTGATGGTGCCGGACACCACCATCAGGCAAGCCAATCTTTAATTAGTTGATATAGATTCCTGTTTTAACATTTTTGAAATCATTATCTTTAACTTGTTACGTAATAACTAAACAAAATCCGTTAAGTAAATACAACGGTTTTAATATTCCATTTTTTTATAAAATGCATCCCATACACATCCCACAACCCGGTGTCACAAGTACATGAGCAATTTCTACAAAGCGTGTCCGAAATACAAGTGGACAAGGAAATTAAAATAATGTAATACAATACGAAGGAGACTCTGTCAGCTGCGGATCATCTCCGGATGATGCAGCACGCCTAAGTCTCTAAACCAACCACATCGCTATGAAGGTACCTGTGCAATAAAAATGCACAACAAGTGTAGCATGAGTACGAAAACAACGTGTACTCAGTAAGTCACACGACTAACCTCAGAGAGGTAGTGACGAGAGGTCGAATTAGACACTTGCTAGAGGTCAATTTAGTACATTCAAGTGTGACATTAAGCATGATTATCATAGGCAATTTATTAAAATCGGGAATAAATAATATCAACTCCTTCCACATTTAACACTTTAAATCTTCGTCATATTAATAACAATTAATAAACATAGGTGATTTAATCAAATAAATAATAATCAACGGGAAGGGACAACTTCTTCAAAAAAATTAATAACTTTAAATCTCTGTCATTTCAGTTGACAACTTAAAATTCCAGGCCAGTAATCAAGCAAAATCACAGCAAACACGCAGTAAATATCATGCGCAAGCAATGCCGAGGGTCGAACAGCGCGGACCAATAATAATAAACTGTGCACTACCGAAGGGTCAACGGCTAGAACCATAGATGCATCTATTTTTCCCCGCTCGCGAATCGATCATGCGACGCGGTCAACATAAAAATAATAAGGCTAGCCTGCTCACGAATCATACCTGCGACTCAGGTGCTCATATGTACACATATTAACATAATAAATCCGCATTTTTATCAAGACAACAGTACTCCGGAAAGTGGTAAAATTCTTCTTAAAGGAACATGAAAAATAGCTTTTAAATCTTTATTTTGAAACTCATTTTCTACGTTTAATAATATTCAATACTATAACCTTATCAGGTATACAATTATCCACGAAGGAATCAATTCTCTTTCTAAATAATTATGAAAGGTACACTCTAGTCTTCGTAGGAAATCAATTACTGATTCAATAGCATTTACAGCCTAACATTAGTGGCACGATCACATGTACAACACGTAAGGCATGCTAGTGGGTCCTAGTCTACCCGGACATGGCATAATAGTAGCTACGCACGGACTCCCGTCACCTCGTACGTACGTAGCCCTCGAAGATTATAGCACATGCTTAATTAGTTCACCTAGGGGGGATAATTCCCCCTTACAAAGTTAGAAAGGAGACTTACCTCGCTCCGAAATTTCATAATCGGCTTCCAAGCGCTTCCGATGACTCAAATCGATGCACAACGCCCCAAAACTATCTAAATAACGACAAACCAATGAAAATATACTCTAATATTCGTTAACAATTCAAATTATATAATTTTCCAACTTCACTCAGTGAATTGACCAAAATGCCCTCGGGCCCACGTGCCCCAAATTCGAAATTCTCGAAGATATATATTCTACCCATAACTTTACTAGTTCAAATATACAATTTACTGCAAATTCCATGCTCAAATTCGTGGTAGAAATCCAAAATACCATTTCTAGGTTTTCTTCAATATTTTCCCAAATTTCCCACAATTTTTCATGTCTAATCCATGCATATCACTTGTATTAATCTTAAAAACATGAAGAAATTACTTACCTATTGATGCTTGATGGAAAACCCCTCTTGAAACTCCTCAAAATCGCCCACATCAATGAAACAAATGAAGAAATGGCTAAAATCCCGTTTAAAATATCTCACTGTCCAGGCGACTCTCCTATGCGATCGCATAACATGCTCCGCGATCGCATAGGCCAACTATGCTGCCTCCCAAATTCCCTCAGTGCGATCGCGTCCCAACACCTGCGTTCGCACAGGGCAAAGCTGCAACCCCCACATTCCCTCTCCTGTGCGATTGCATACACTTACCTGCCATCGCATAAGCCAAAATCCAGCAGCCTCCCAAATTGCACTGTGCGATCGCATACACTTACCTGCCATCGCATAAGCCAAAATCCAGCAGCCTCCCAAATTGCACTGTGCGATCGCATACACTTACCTGCGATTACATAAGCCAAAATTCCAGCCCCTCTAATTTCTTCTTCGCGATCGCATAGCTTACCAGTGACACCAGCAAACAGCAGCAGTAAGTAGGGGGGAAATGGTCTGAAACCACCCCGAAACACACCCGAGGCCCTCGGGACCCCATCCAATCACACGACTCAGCCCCATAACCTTACACGGACTTGCTCGAGCCCTCAAATCACATCAAACAAAGGCCGAAATCACGAATCGCACTAAAATTCAACCTTATGAACTTTGAAATTTCAAACTTCCACATTCGATGGAAAAACCTATCAACTCACGTCCGATTGACCCCAAATTTTACGCACAAGTCATATTTGACATTACGGATCCGCTCCAACTTTCGGAATCGCATTCCGACCCGATATCAAAATTTCCACTTCCGGTCGGATTTCTCAAAAACCTTCAAATTTTTGTCTTTAGCCAAATGACCTACGGACATCCAAAATTCACTTCCGATTGTGCTCCCAACTCCAGAATCACCATGCGGAACTATTTTCGGGCTCGAAATCCTAAACGGACATCAATAACACTGAAATGCCTTACAGCCCAAATTTATGAAATTCTTCTAAAATGCTTTCTTCCATAATATATGCCGAAACGCTCCCGGGTTAAAACTCGATCCAGACATACGCCCAAGTCCAAAATCATCATACGAACCTGCAGGAACCTTCAAATTCTGATTCAGAGGTCGTTCACTCAAAATTCCAATCTTAGTTGATTCTTCCAACTTAAGGCTTCCGAATTGAGAATTTTCTTTCCAAATTAACTCTAAACTTCCCGAAATTCAACTCCGACCACGCCCACGGGTCATAATACCTGAAACGTAGCTGCTCACGGCCTTAAACCGCTGAACGACGCGCTAGAGCTCAAAATGACCGGTCGGGTCATTACATTCTCCCCCACTTAAACAGACGTTCGTTCTCGAACGTGCTAAGAATTGCTCTGAAGTTATCTGAAATCACTGTTTAACACCCCGAGCACCTGCCCCTGCAACCACAACCCGGTTGAGTACATTAGCTTGATCAAATCTGAAGATTTCTTCTTTTATCCATATAATAAGCTCATAATCCAGTTCCAACACTTGAAATTTCTCTAGCAGGCCTAGTTCCAATATATAAACACCGTATCAACTACCACACGACATACCAGAACATGACTGTATACCGTTGCTGAATTAGCACCATGCACTGCATTATTCATCATCTGACCACAATGACACTCCCTGAACCTTAATAGCCAAAATTCCACGAATCTGATGCTCCCAATGCACCTCATGATATACATATACATGCTGCTATAATGTTGGCGATACTTCCACAATAGAGGAGATGTGTAGAAATTCATAATCAACCGACGAGTTAACAAATCATTGAATATCTCCTCTTGACTAGAATCATCACCTCATTACAAACCAAATAATGGTATTTGTCCTTTAATATATTTCGCATAATCTTATCGCGTTGATCCCTGATCCAATAATCTCGACTCACCCAGTATGAACTGTTCTGACAACAAATCACCCAAAATATGACCTACAACCTCACATGATACCACATTGAGGCAATAAGACATAACTCAAACATGATAAATAAGAAATGACTCAGGAAGGGACTATTCAACTCACGCAACTAATATGAACTTTCCTCAGAAATAGGAAGTAAAACATAAGAAAAGTAAATATAGGAACCTGAATCATCATCACACTGTTGCGGTGTGCAACCCGATCCGAATAACATACCCGTGGCGACGTGCCACCCGATCCACACATAAAAATCACATAAGAAAATATATACAGAGCTGAATTGTTCACTATTAAAAATTACTTAATATCGATCATAAGCACGCTAAGTGTATAATACCATCCTAGGGAGACTGACAAAGCCATATGCTCATAAAAACTCAAGCACAACTGAGGTGCGATATATATGTATACTCTAGATGTCAAGAGCTGTCCTGCTCATATAACATGATCAATACGCGGAGATCCCAACACATAAGAAATTACCAAGCCGTTTCGCAACTCACACGGCATAATCATATTATCACATGAATTTGACGAAGACAGAACAACATTCGTTGTTCTAATACATTTCCATGAAAAGCGCTCTACTGAAATGAACATGCTTGGCTCATACGGAGACCATAATCATATTTAAATCCATCCACAAACATCGAGTCTACCTTGCTCGCACCAACTAAGCTAATAGCTTTACCTGGGTCCATATTAACCCACTTTCTCTCACAATACGCGAGAACAACCATCATAGCCGGGACAAACACCCCACAATCCACAACCAAATGAACTGAACGCCCTCCAGGCATATATTCTCAAATAAGCAATATTGTACTTCTTTATACTCAACCCAAATCTTAAATCCATTAAGTGACTACATGTCACACTTATGCAATCTTCCTGTGGTTACGCTCCCACGACCTTCCACACCAGGTAACAAGTCTGCACACCCGCATCACTGACCACACTAATACTGCAAAACACATCAAGAACCCATGACCAGGGTACAAAGCTTCTTTCCCCGAATATCAATCTCAGGTGACACTGAAGATAACACCAGCTTACTCTGAACTTTCAAATCACTTTTTCTTGCTCATCCGAGCTCATGACATCCTTGTTAACACCGAACCGCAATCTCAATTCTTACTCCCAGTTACATACTGCTTACCACACCTAACATGCCAATATGAGATAGCGCAAGAATTCCATCATAACTTCTGAACCACCAATAGGGTGAACACTCCATCATATAGAAACTTTTTACTTAACTCAATTCAAGAGTACCATCTCAATACATGAGTGAATTCTCACAATCACCCAACATGTAAATCTTTAAGTAGTGGTCTGAACCATCATAAACCTTCCGGGATTCGCCTACACCTGAAATGCCATAATACTTGAATGCTTCCAAATAAAATCTATTTTGACGTCCGACATGCCTCGCATACACCGACACAAACCACATGCATAACTTAATCATATCGAAGAAACTAATCACTGTCGTAAATGTGCCATTTCAACCATGGCTAATCAATCTATCTTCTTTTAATCATCTTCAATTGCCTCAGGATCAATAGTAACCCCGTTCAACTCATAGCAACTCAATCCACACTCATCCTGAGCGGCCTTGTTTCACGAGACCATGCTGTCTCAGTCTCACAACCCGTCTCATACCCTCCTGAAAATCTTGTTACGACCCAGAATTTAATTCTCTCACTTTCCCAATACTATCCTGCATGCTGAAACATATCATAGAACACTCCAACCATTTTTCTTTTCTCAGGAATTACGTTGTATAAGCTCAACTCTTAATCATACCGTTGCTTGAAACCCTTAAGCACCGCATTCTTAACTTTGAATTCACTAGGACCCTATTGAGAGTCACCCACTCTTACTGGTCCCGAATACAATCAACTCCAAGGCTATCCTAGCACATGAACACCCTTTTCAATGAAACATGTGACCGAGTCACTATCCTTACAACTCGTCTATGCCTTAAGCATAAATTATGAATCTTCCAAAGCCTAACTCCGGTCTGACAGAGCCAACTTTTGCACACATTCACATATTTCATGCACAATCACCATTTTACTCATTTCCCTTAGCTGTGATAACTTGCCAACACGCCGACAATCCGCAACCCCACAAGAAGACAATCCTACAACCTAACTGCAGATGGTGAGAGTCCCCCACTTAGCCCGAAGCTACTCCTTGAACCACTCTAGACCCTACCGAGATCCTTTCTCCTTTGTTAACATGATCTTGCTTAACCAATCCGTCCAATTCTTCCAAATTCTCTTGTTAGCACTCCCTAAATACTCAAATTCTCTAGCATCATTCACACATTCTGACTCCTATCGAATAGCCACTAGAATCCCTCGTAAAAACTTGCCAACCATGCCACCGCTAACCTATTCACAGGAGATAACCCACCTGTGGAAATCACCCGCGGACACCTTCCAACGACGCTGAAATGCACACTCTCTACGACATCAATACCCCATCTTACGCCCTGCTTCATTTACCAACTTTACTAGTCTGTCCGCTCCTCACGGACATCCATTAAATGCGCGACAATATCTTCTAATTCCATGATATGATGCCGCTCCCCCACTTTGCGACTGCTCGACTTCCACTTCTTACACCTGGCCTCCTAGAAATGGAACCACCGCCTAGCCTCAATTCAATATCATTCTCCGTAGCTCTTAAACCAGCAGATCACCACGACTTCAAACTCTCCGAAGATTATCTTTATCTAGCTGCCTTCATTATCAACACTTATCTGGTACTGAACCACCGCGCCTCACGGTCTCTGACAACCGCTTCTTCAATGCTTCTTCACAATACTCTGACCCCATGCAACTGAAGAAGCCATAACACCGACAAACTTAACATATTCCATTCTATCTGTGATGACGACACCACATCACAGGTGCATATCCTACCTCACTTGAAGACACCAGGTCTTACTATTTTATCAATCCCAACCGGACCATTCATAATCCAAATGCCTTTCTTATGCCGGAACTAAAATGCCGAAATCTCGAATTCGCGCCCTGAGAAGACCTCCCTTCAAGCCATTCATCACCCCCAACATACGGGCAAGCATTCTATCATCATATCGACATCGTGCAATAACCGATCGTAAGCATCATCACTACCTGAGCATAGCCTTAAGGCTCTCAGAAACACAACTACTGAGCTGAAACATATTATCCTTCTGCAGGGCCACAATAATAGCCCCAAACCAATTATACATGGAAAACATCTCGCATCATATCCGTAGCACCATTTCAATTCCTCAAATTCCCGATTTATAGCAAGCTCTTCGCGACGTATAAGATTGAGTAGGAAGAAAACATAGGCTTTGCCTTAAAGGAATCAAATCACATGATGAGGAATCAAGAAGGGAAGTACTCCTAACAGCCCTGTAGCCTCTCGAAGATAAGTACAGACGTCTCTGTACCGATCCGCAAGACTCTACTAGACTTGCTCATGACTCGTGAGACCTAAGGGAACCTAAAGCTATGATACCATGTTGTCGCGACCCAAAATCCATAAGGCCGTGATGGCACCGGACACTACCGTCAGGCAAGCCAATCTTTAATTAGTTGAAATAGATTCCTGTTTTAACATTTTTGAAATCATTATCTTTAACTTGTTACGTAATAACTAAACAAAATCGGTTAAGTAAATACAACGGTTTTAATATTCCATTTTTTTATAAAATACATCCATACAAATCCCAGAACCCGGTGTCACAAGTACATGAGCAATTTCTAAGAATTTTACAATTTCTACAAAGCTTTTCCGAAATACAAGTGGACAAGGAAATTAAAATAATATAATACAATACGACGGAGACTCCGTCAGCTGCGGATCGCCTCCGGATGATGCAGCACGCCTAAGTCTCTAAACCAGCCACATCGCTACGAAGGTACCTGTGCAATAAAATGCACAACAAGTGTAGCATGAGTACGAAAATAACGTGTACTCAGTAAGTCGCACGACTAACCTCAGAGAGGTAGTGAAGAGAGGTCGAATTAGACACTTGCTAGAGGTCAATTTAGTACATTCAAGTGTGACACTAAGCATGATTATCATAGGCAATTTATTAAAATCAGGAATAAATAATATCAACTCCTATCACATTTAACACTTTAAATCTTCGTCATATTAATAACAATTAATAAACATAGGTGATTTAATCAAATAACTAATAATCAACGAGAAGGAACAACTTCTTCAAAAAATTTAATAACTTTAAATCTCTGTCATTTCAGTTGACAACTTAAAATTCCAGGCCAGTAATCGGGAAAAATCACAGCAAATACACATTAAATATCATGCGCAATCAATGCCGAGGGTCGAACGGCGCGGACCAACAATAATAAAATGTGCACTACCGAAGGGTCAAACGGCTCGAACCATAGATGCGTCTATTTTTCACTGCTCACTAATCGATCATGCAACGCGGTCAACATAAAAATAATAAGGTTAGCCTGCTCGCGAATCATACATGCGACTCAGGTGCTCATATGTACACATATTCACATAATAAATCCGCATTTTTATCAAGACAACAGTCACTCCGGAAAGTTGTAAAATTCTTCTTAAAGGAACATGAAAAATAGCTTTTAAATCTTTGTTTTGAAACTCATTTGCGAAGTTTAATAATATTCAATAATATAACCTTATCAGGAATACAATTATCCACGGAGGAAACAATTCTCTTTCTAAATAATTATGAAAGGTACACCCTAGTCTTCTTAGAAAATCAATTACCGATTCAAAAGCATTTACAGCCTAATATTAGTTGCACGATCACACGTACAACACGTAAGGCATGCTAGTGGGTCCTAGTCTACCCCGACATGGCATAATAGTAGCTACGCACGGACTCCCGTCGCCTCGTACGTACGTAGCCCTTGAAGATAATAGCACATACTTAATTAGTTCACCTAGGGGGGACAATTCCCCCTCACGAAGTTAGAAAGGAGACTTACCTCGCTCCGAAATTTCATAATCGACGCCCAAGCCCTTCCGATGACTCAAATCGATGCACAACGCCCCAAAACTATCTAAATAACGACAAACCAATGAAAATATACTCTAATATTCGTTAACAATTCAAATTATATAATTTCCCAACTTCGCTCAGTGAATTGACCAAAATGCCCTCGGGCCCACGTGCCCGAAATCCGAAATTCTCGAAGATATATATTCTGCCCATAGCTTTACTAGTTCAAATACGTAATTTACTCCAAATTCCATGCTCAAATTCGTGGTAGAAATCCAAAATACCATTTCTAGGTTTTCTTCAATATTTTCCCAATTTTCCCATAATTTTTCATGTCTAATCCATGCGTATAACTTGTATTAATCTTAAAAACATGAAGAAAGTACTTACCTATTGATGCTTGATGGAAAACCCCTCTTGAAGCTCCTCAAAATCGCCCACATCAATGAAACAAATGAAGAAATGACCAAATCCCGTTTAAAATATCTCACTGCCCAGGCGACCCTCCTATGCGATCGCATAACATGATCCGCGATCGCATAGGCCAACTATGCTGCCTCCCAAATTCTCTCAATGCGATCGGGTCGTTACACATGATTTATGCAAAGATAAACAACACGTTGTCAACTATTTTGCATGATGAAAATAGTAAATGCAGTATTAAAATGAAACGTAAAGATATAAAAAGAAAGGAAAACAAGAAGAAGTTAGTTCGCACAATGTGGAAGTTGTAATAAAGTAAGCAAGGTAGTAAGAGTGGGGAGAGACATGATGTAGCAATTAAAAAAAATACAACTAGTGAAAGGAAAATGCATGCTATAGCCAATTTGAGCAGGGATTTGCATATTAAGGCTAACTCAAATAAAGGGAGAATAGGGGAAGAGTGTGCATGTAGCAATAAAAAGGGAAATGGGAGCGAAATATTCATGTAACAGTAATAGTAATAAAAGGACAAGGAAACATGTTTATCAGAGATGACTAATTCATATAGACCAAGTTTGCTATGGTAAGAGCCTAAAGATCCCCAGCAGAGTCGCTATGCCGTCGCGCCCCTTTTTCTTGCGAAATCAGGCTTCGACATGTGACAACTCTTTTAAGGAGGTGTTAAAAGAGGAGAGTCGCCACCTAACGATTTTTAAGGTGTGTTAGGGCACCTATCTGCATATGACTCAGGTTTATTAGTTTGCATGACCAAAGATCGGGTAAGGGCTCGAAATTACCTCGAAGAGAAGGTGTTAGGCACTCGTCGAGGTCCACAACTGTGGGTCCAGGACAAACTCGAATTATATGAATTAGTCAGATAAACAAAACAGAGAGAAAACCAGAAGTTGGGGAGTTTTATTAACAAAATACTTTGAATAAGTACGCACAGTTGATTCAAAGAAAAGATGGGGGGTCCTAAATATTTTAGCCTAAAGGATCACCCTGTACAACATAAATAATACTTTGTAACTCCCTCGAGATGGGGTGTTACTCGTATTATTCAGCGGGCACTGACTATCATCTCATGTTACCCGATTACTATTTTTAAGTTTTTACCTAAAGCGCACCAGTTGATTCTAAATTTTGCCTTATGCGTGCACTACCCGTTCCATGTCTATGGTCCAGGAGGCATTTGGACCTCTATCTTGGGTGGTTCTAGACTTAACTTAGGCTGCTCAAAATGATGAATCTAAGCTACATTCAAAAACATGTAGGGCTGCACATAAAGGCAATAAATGGCTCAAGTTAGCCTCCACATGTAAGCAACAAATGCACGCAAATAGGTTCATCGTAAGGCAGTAGACGAATTTAAGAATTAAGACGAAATAGAACCCTTAAATCTTATAACTTTTATGACTTCTACGCGATTCTGAATTTTAAACGTACATGCAATGTTGCTTTCTTAAGACAATGAATTTGCAGATCACAAGTTCCTATAGGCATAATCTCTAAATTGTTTGTGCAATAAGGTAGTGAAATGATTTCATAGTTCAGAATTGCCAGTGTTTGGTTTTATTAGCATACTTTCTAGGCAAACAACATGATCCTATAGGTAGGATTTTTAAGAATTAGCAATTGAAATTGGTTCTTTATCTTTTCATTCCTATAGGCATGCTTTCTCCAATATGATGGGAATAAAAGTATAGTATCCAGCTCAATTGTATTCCTATAGGAATGATATCTACGCAAATATTGTGAAGAGAAAATATTTATTACCCAACGTGATCCTATAAGCATGATATCTAACATAAAGCAATTTGAACAAATAATCACTATGTTGCAACATAATAGGCAGATAACAGCGTGTGGGAATGGAACATGTGAACAGGTGAAATATTCATGTCATATAGGCATGTTATATAACAAACACATAGAAATAGAGCATGTTGAGCAAAATTAAACACTCAGATCCTATAGGCAGGATTTCTACTCTTTCATGCAAACATTAGAATAGACCCGTTTTCCCGATTTTCACTAATAACCCAATTGTTATACATAATTATTACAGGTCCAATAATGAATGAAATTACAAAGGATACAAATAACTATAGTAGGCCCATATAGGCCCAAAGGTACCCATGCCTTCAACTTTGTCTCCACACAGATCTCAACATAGCCCAAGAACCATAAAAAGACTCGAACCAAGCCCAACAATGGTTGATCATAGGATCCAGGAAAGCGAGCACTTACACCAGCCAATTTGCACATTCAGTGGGTAGAAAGAGGGGGCAGAATTAAGTAATCAGGAAAATGGCCAAAGAACCTCAGGCCCTAGTGTGTCAGAGTTCACAAGGGTCTCAAAGTGGACCCCGAGCAGTGCTCACACTAGGGAGGTTAACAAGGATAGCTTTAGTGGCCTTAACTTTCAACAGGACAAGAATTATGGGTTTAGAAAAGGGTAAACAACCAATGGAAAAATAGTAGTCAAATAGCAGAATTTAGAGAAGTGCATTTGCATTTCAGGAACAAACATTGCAAAGAGATCACATAATGAACATATCAACACAGAAGGGTACACAAACTCAAGAGGCAGGTTAATGTGGAAAGTCCACACTTAGCACATTGGGGTAAGGTACCTCTGTTACACATTAATAAGCAAGGGAGAATCAAGACATCAAGATAACATTTAACTAAAGGATCAAATTATGCCAAACACCAGGGATTAAACAGTGTAACTTATACCAATGAAGCAAGCAGAATAAGATATTATAGGGTACCCAATTAAAGAAACTAGCCTGAAAGGTTCCACCTAGTTTCTAGGGGTACGGAATTAAGCAACGCAAAAACATGTTAAGTGATAAACATGATCGTAGAAGTAAATCACATCTAGAATGAGGGCTTTATTACAGATTAGAACATACTAACGATATAAATCAATTACTATAGAAACCCAGAATAAGGCAGGAAACAGGATGAGGCCATATAGCCGATGTATACACTCAATTACCAATACATTAAACTAAGCAAACTCCAAAATGTACAAATTTCCTAAGTTAAATACAAACATGTTTTTTTAGGACTAAAAGTTTAGGCGTGAGTCAATGCTAGAGAGGTTTATATCATAACATAATCACACATAAAGAGAGTCAAGAAAATACATTAAGTCATGCGATTTCAGAAACATGGATATGCTAATTAGAACATAGGAGAATGAACATTGTGAAGGTTGAGAACTAACCAGTTATTGCTCAACAGGTAGAAAAACAAGAAAAGAACAAAAATATGACCCAAAACCTCAGATGCGTCAAGTTTCCAAGGGCTTCAAAGAACCCAGGGCAGTTCTCACACCCAAGGAAGGTTGAAAAATAGGAAATTCGGTGGCCTTGGCTTTCAGCCATCCATGAGCCAAAATAGAACAAGAGAATAAACAAACACAGAGTAAAAGCCTTAGTTTTCAGTGAAAATTTTAGCGATTCAAGTATGTCCAAAGAGGGGAAGGGGAATGGGTTTATATAGTGGTAAAAATCTGCAAATAAGTAAGGAAATACAGTCAATCAAAACATAAAAGGAAAGAATAACACATAAATCAATTTAAAATCGGATTAGGAGAAGAAACCGATAAATCCTAGTTTGATTAGGGTAAAAAAATCTGCTGGAGATCTAGGGAAATCGGAGCCTCATAGCATTGCTATGATCGTATAAAGACAAAATATCATCCGGTTCTTGAAGAATAAGGCAGATTCCCTTGGGTTCAAAGACAGGTACTTGCCAAAATTAGGCAAGTACTAAGTAATACCATATTTGTACCAGTAACAATGATACAATCCCCAAAAGGTAAGCAAATGATGGTAAAGATCCATGGACGGGCTAGATTTAGATGGGGCTTGGGGTGACAAATAGGGTTTGTGAGGTGAGGGAGACGGTTTGATAGGATTTGGGGGCGGCCGGTTTGGAAAAATGGGTTAGGGTTAGGTTTATGGGGTTATAAAGAGGGGTGAGCTATTATTATGCGTCGTTGATCATTTGAGATGAACGGCCAAGATCGAAAGGGAGTGGGGTGGGTCATTTAGAAACGGGCTATGACCGGGTTTAGAGGGTTGGGTGAATTTGGTTTGGGCTAGGGTATTTGGGCTAGATGTTTGAGGGTTTTGAGCCATTTATTTGGTCTGAAATTAGTTTAAACATGGGTTGTTGTTTAAATACCCAATATTTATTAAAAATAATTTATAAAAGTAATTAATAAATAATAAAAAATATTAGTTGTGCATTAAAATGATTGGGATTAATAACTTAACATTATAAAAATATAAAAATTAATTTTTTCGTAATTAATGTAATTATACATGAATATAAGCTATTATTGAAAAAATGTGCAATTAGCCTAAAAATACAAATGTAATTATAAAAATGACATAAAATAATATAAAACATACATGTTGGTGTAAATAATATGTTTGGATGATTAAATCATATAAAATAATTTGAAGGATAATTATTGGATATTTATAATCAAATGCAGAAAGAAATTAATTGAAAATTATGGAAAATGCTTGTATAGGTTTATAAACTAAATGATGATTCAAATATGCTATTTTGAAAGTATATAAATACATTTTAAAAATATTAGAGAAAAATTGGGTATCAACAAGGTATATGAAATATATTAGTATTTAAGTGAATCGAGACCTAGAAATTATTGTGTGAATAATTGGTTAAATGTTGGACGTATAAAGTCATGGAATATGGAATTAGGGGGATAAGGGGGACTCATGGATAATCAACTTTATAAGGATTGAGGTGGCAGATAGTAGGGAATTAAATATTGACTAGGCAAGTCTTAGAGCTAGGTGGCAAGATTAGGGAGTTTTGGTGGCTTAGTCATCAAACTATTGGGGTGTATAAGTAGTTAAAATATTTGGATAGGCTTGACTTGATAAGCCTCCCAACGTGGCAGCCAAGGAAAGCCCAATAAATGACTCTTAAGTCATAGAGCAAGATGGCACATTTAGAAAATTGGTGGATAAATTAGGGGGGAACATCAGCCCCCACGTTGCAACAAGTGAAAATGACTCAAACATCCAAATGGTGACTCTTTGGTTTATGGGATTAGGTGGCGTTTTAGGGAAAATTGTGGGCTACCACATGCAATGAAGTTGGTCAAGGGTGGAACCAAAGTGCACATGTATCATCAATTAAGGGAAGAGTGGGTGGGGGAGGATCCCACGTGTAAGGAGGAAGAAGTGATATATATACACATATGTATCCTATTTCATTTTAGGAGATAGAACGCTTGAGGAATGTTTATGTAGTACTTAGTATTAGGTAGTGGAAACATGAGTTTATGGAGGCGTCACCTTTTAATTTGATCTTCTTCAATCCAACTCAATAGTTTATGATTTGAGATATAGTAGCAACATTGTTTCCTTTCCAACATATCAGTAGCATTCTCTTCCCAATTGTAGCAGCAATGCAAAGTTATCCAAAGATGGATTTAACCTATGTTAACGCTATTCCTTATTTATTTTTGGCATGATCCATATGATACAAACGATATGAGAAAATTCACAACTTTCATAAACGACTCTATTCATAGTTCTTGATTCTCCATGTGTCCTACTATCATATCATTTGTTCATGGGTCTCATGACATTCCGAGAAATCTTATTGACTCACTTCATTATGCATTGCATTTATTTATACATGTATATATATATATATATATATATATATATATATATATATATATATATATATATATATATATATATATATATATATATATATATATATATATATATATATATATATATATATATATATTAGTGTTATATACACACATATTACGTGTATATAGGGTATGGAAAAAGGTTACGACGTTATATACGCACCACCACCTGATCAGCTGGTATACGTTGATGGTTTTGCCCACAGTGGCCAAGATGTTATGATGGGATGCACTCAGAGGCTTGATGATGTTATGTACGCATTGACCCATGAATTATATGATATTTATACGCATATGCATGACATTATAAGTATTTCGTGATTTATAGAGTTATCCAAACTTACAGGTTGAGTCCTTTACTCCATGTTTCTTCCATGTCCTTTATATACTAATTTACATGTCTTACATACTCGGTACATTATTTGTACTAATGTCTTTTTGTTGGGAACGATGTATTCATGCCTGTAGGTACGGATAATCAGTTTGACCAGCCCTCATAATAGACGAGGTTAGCATTCAGCGAAGGATCGGTACGACTCCATCTCATTCGAAGTGCAGCCGAGTCTATAAGTTATCGTGTCAAAGTTTTGCTATAGACTTATGGGTAGGCTGGTACCCTGTCCAATTTGATGTCAAATAATTTTAGAGGCTTTGTAGATAGAGGTTCATTATGTATAGTATGTCAGAGGCCTTGACAGCCCATATGTATTTATGTTTTAAGAACGATGGTTCATTGATTCAACGTTTTCCCACTTATAGTTATACATTACGAGTTTTGACCATGTTGGCCCATGATAGTTGCAGAAGAAAAAGATGAGTTACAGAGTGGTTTTCTCGGGCCAGTACGGGCCTGGGTGCCAGTCACGCCTCCCTAGATTTGGGGTGTGACACTCTTGATCTGATAAGTTCAAGAACATTAGTAAAATAGAGTAAACTGATGAACAATAATGTAAGCGAGAAAGAAATGATTGTATTGCTATAATCTATGTGAATAATGATGCCTTACAAATGATTAGAACTCCTTTCTATATAGCAGAGGCATTCTACTTATGGTATAACTCTAATTATAGAAAGAAATCACATATTTATCTAATTCACCTCTTCTGATTTGATCCGTTTTGAGATTTATGCCACGATCCTTGACCAGTCACGGATATCTCGCTCTTCTGTTATTAATCCATCTCTGATATTAATCGATGTTTGTCTCTATTGACTTCGATTGCAACCAACCTCGATCTCGAACTCGATACCTCAGCTTCGTGATTTAGCCGAAGCCGACCTTCGATGCAACATTCCATTCTCGATCAAATAGTAAAATCGGGTGGCCCTGATTTCAACTGTATACAGATAGTCCCCTCTTTGTTTGGAGTATAATAACAAGAAATGAATTGAGACTTCGATTTTTTTCAACCTCGATAAACTATGATTTTATCCCCATTACGTAAGTGATGGAGGTGACTGAAATGTCCCATCGGTACAGTTCCCCAAACCATTAATGAGCGCCAGTTGGCGGTCGGCCACTAGTGTTGTTGAAGCTGCCCTCGAGGAAGGAGCTGCCCCCGAGAATAGCTAGGGATCTTTGTATTTTTTCTTTCTTTTTGTGTAGGACCCTGGTTGGTCCTTTGTAAATACCTTTGAATATATAAAATATTTCCTTTATGAACTTTGTCTCAATTTTTTGACTTATGAAAATTTCGATTCACTTTATGCCTTGTGAAATTTTGGATATACTTTATTTCTTTGTAGTTGAGTGAGTACTTTCTCGAACTCGAAGTAGAAAAACCCTTAGGTTTTGGTTGAGTGACGATGAAATCTAGAACTCAAAAAATATAATGGTCATTAGGCTCTTGAATCGGGCCGATACAGCCTCAGAAGAGTGGCTTTTTCCCTTTTCGGCTTAAAAAGTTTAATCATATATAAATTTGTTATGGCTTAGCACGAAGTAAGTCTATACCTGTTGGGTTTTTTCGGGGTTTAATGTTATCAAAACCCTTTTCTTTTTTGTGCCTTAGAACAGTTTTATTCAGTACTAAATTTTTCCAAGGTTCGAACAGTTCGATACCCCTTAAGGTTTTTCGAGGGCTGACGATGTCGAAACCCTTTGGTTGTTTCACCGAGGGTATCCTTTTGAACCGATTTCTAAAAAACTTTGAAGGCCTGCTCCGAACCGCCTTAGTTTGACCGTAGCCTTGGGATCTGCCTCTTGGACTTATTTTCCCAATTATACTTCAAAATTTTTCGAAGTGTTAGTCCTCGAGTAGGGTGACCTTGGCCTATAAAATCGAGGATTGACTTTTTAAGGTCTTACAGTCTCGAAGTTTGTAATTCGAACATGTCAAGTTTTGGACGTCAGTCCCCGAGTACGGGGTTGATTATTCGAGCTTTAGTTGCGATCGACCCTTGAGCCAGTTTCCATAATAAATTATAAAGTAGAAATTTCACTAAGGCATGGAACATCTGGTAAGGAAAAAATACTTCTTTCAATAGATCATACATGCGTACATGTTTCCACTAGGGCTCGAGTAATCTACATGGACACGGTTCACTCGACCGTTTGTCCCTTTGTAAAATTTACCTATCGAGACCATGTCGACATGAAGTATTTTTCTTGAAAATATAACATCCGAGGGTGATTCCCCCGAGTATTCAAAGTTGATTGTTAAGAAGCCGGATACTTTTAAATTACTCTAAGTTAGCATAAACAATGGTTTCCTCGTTAAAAACCTTGCCGGAAAAACCTATTTGGGATAAAAACCGGCCGAAGGGAAAAAGAGTGCAACGCGTGCTTTCAGACCTAAAGACTTTGTGTTTGGAGAGAACTTCGACACCTTCGATTGAACACCTGAAACAAGTTAGTATAAAATACAAATGAAAAAGGATAAGGTCATACCTTAGCAATAATATCATTTGAGGAGTGATATGTTACAATTATTTGGCAGTTATTGGCCATTCATCGTGCTAAGCTTGTAGGATCCCTTTCCGATTATGTCGAGGACCTGATATGGTCCTTTCTAGTTTGGGCCAAGTTTTCCTTCATTTAGGTCTCGAGTATTGAGGGTGACTTTTCTAAGAACTAAGTCCCCGATTCTAAAGTGGTGAAGATTGGCCCTTCGATTGTAGTACCTTTCAATGCGCTGCTTTTGTGCGGCCATTCGGACGAGGGTGGATTCCTATTTTCATCTAGTAATTTGAGGCTTGTATTCATAGCCTCATGATTTGATTCTTCCTTTGTGTATCGAAACTTGGCACTAGGTTCCCCGACCTCGACCGGGATCAGAGCTTCGGGCCATATACTAAGGAGAACGGTGTTGCACCCGTGGTGGATTTCGAAGTTGTTCGATACGCCCAAAGGACTTGGGAAAAATTTCTCTCCATTTTCCCTTAGAGCCATTCAATCTTTTCTTTAGATTATGAATGATGGTCTTGTTTGTTGATTCGTCATGTCCGTTCCCACTAGGATGATACGGTGTTGATAAGATCCTTTTTATTTTGTGATCTTCGAGAAACTTTGTTAATTTGCTGCCGATGAATTGTTTTCCATTATCGCATATGATTTTGGCAGGTATCCTGAATCGGAATATGATGTGATCCCAGATGAAGTCTATAACTTCTTTTTCTCTGAATTTCTCGAAGTCTTATGCTTCAACCCATTTAGAGAAATAGTCAGTCATAAATAAATGATTTTAGCTTTAGTTGGGGCCGATGGAATGGGGCCGAAGATGTCCATTCCCTATTTCATGAACGACACGGGGATAAGACTGAATGAAGTTGCTCTCCGGGCTGGTGGATCATCGGAGCATGCCTTTGGCACTTGTCGCATTTTTTAACGAATTCCTTAGTATCTTTTTCCATATTAACCCAATAATATCCCGCCCTTATGACTTTATGAACCAGTGATTCGGCACCGAAGTGGTTTCCACAAGTACCCTCGTGAATTTCTCGTATTACGTAGTCGGTGTCTCCTGGTCCCAAATATACTGCCAACGGTCCATCGAACATCCTTCTATACAAGTTCCATCTTCTGCCAGTGTGAATCGTGTAGCCTTCGTTCTAAAGCCCTCGATTTCTTAGGGTCCGATGGGAGTTTCCCATTTTTCAAATATTCAGTGTATTTATTCCTCCAATACCAAGTTTGTCTTGTGGAGTTTATTTTGGCATGGCCTTCTTCGATCACTGACTTCGAAATTTGTACGACAGTCCCCCGAGCTGATATTGTCTTCTTCAACCGATGACCCCAAATTGCAAGGGAATCGGCCTACTATCTTGCTCTCGAGGTACATGATGTAGGTTCTATTATTTAAACCGAGGTAGCGTTACCTATAATTTATACAAGTATCTCTGCATTCGATCCTCTCGAACCTCAAAGGTTTTGTTGACTTGGTTTACCACAAGTAAGGAGTCACATTTGGCCTCGATGACCTATGCTCCCAAGCTTTGAGCCAGTTCGAAACCTGCAATCATGGCCTCATACTTGGCCTCATTGTTAGTCAATTAAAAAGTCTTGATAGATTGTCTAATTGTATTACATGTGGGCGGCTTCAAAATGATGCCTAACCCGAACCCTTTCACATTCAAGGCACCATCTGTGAAATGGGTCCATACCCCCAAAGATGTACCCGATTTTAACAAAAGTTCCTTTCCGATCTCGGGTACGATTGCTGGCGTGAAGTCGGGCACGAAGTCTGCTAAGATTTGAGATTTGATGGCCGTCAGGGTTGATACTCGATATCCACTTATTTTGATGGCCCACTTGGCCGATCGTCCCAAGAGTTCGGGTTTGTGTAAAACATTAAGAAAAGGATAAGTGGTCACTACACAGATTGGGTGACACTGGAAATATGGTTTTAATTTCCTAGAGGCACTTATTAGAGCAAGCACTCATTTTTCTAAGTGTGGGTACCGGGCTTGGCCTCACCTAAAGTTCGACTAACATAGTAAATTGCAAATTGCGTACCTTGCTCTTCCTGAAATAAGACCCCACTTACCGCGAATTTCGAGACTGCCAAATATAAGTAGTGTTGCTCGTCCGCTTTCTGAGTATGACGCAATGGTGGGCTCGAGAGATACCACTTTAACTCTTCCAACGGTTGTTGACAATCCAGGGTCCAAGCAAAATTGTTCTTTTTTTTTAGCAGTGAGAAGAACCTATGATTTTGATCTAAAGACCTCGAGATGAATCGGCTTAAGGCGGCTATCCGTCCTGTTAATCTTTGTACGACCTTAATGCTTTCCACGACTGTGATATCTTCGATTGCCTTGATTTTATCGGGGTTGATTTCGATTCCCCGATTTGACACCATAAAGCCAAGGAACTTGCCCGAACCGACCCTGCAAGCACATTTCTCGGGATTGAGATTCATGTTGTATTTCTCAATATGTTGAAGGTTTCCTGCAAATGTGTTAAATGGTCATCTGCGCACAGGGAATTAACTAGCATATCATCAATATATACCTCCATTGATTTACCTATTTGTTCTTCGAACATTTTGTTCACTAGGTGTTAGTAAGTGGCACCAGCATTTTGTAGTCCAGATGGAATCACGTTATAACAATATGTGCCATATTTAGTGATGAATGAAGTCTTTTCCTGATCCTCCGGGTTCATTTGAATTTGATTGTACCCGGAGTAGGCGCCGAAAAAACTAAGGATCTCGTTGCCGGTCGTGGCATCGATCATGCAATCGATATTCGGCAAAGGAAAAGAGTCCTTGGGACATGCTTTGTTTAAATTTTTATAATCTATGCACATCCTAAGTCTGTTCCTCTTTTTAGGGACTACAACTACATTTTCTAACCATTCGGGATATTTTACTTCCCGAATAGATCCTATTTTGAAGTTTGGCTACCTCGTCCTTGATGAATGCATGTTTTACCTCGGACTGGGGCCTTCTCTTTTGTTTCACCGGTCTGAACTTTGGGTCCAGGCTCAATCGATGTTTTGTTATCTCCGGTGGGATCCCTTTCATATCTAAGTGGGACCAAGAAAAACAATCCACATTATCAATAAGAAATTTAATGAGCTTTTTCCTGAGTTCGGGGGTTAAACCCGTACCCGATATACCTTTGGTTCGGGTAGGTACTCAATCAATATAACCTGTTCCATCTCTTAGACTGTCAATTCGGTGGTGTCGGAATCTTCGGGGATAATGAAGGATCGAGGGATCTAGTAGTCATCTTCCTCTTCTTCCGTTCCCTGCTTTTCTGACTGATGTCGAGGCTGGCAGTTATGGTTGCTATTTAGCCTCCTATTTTCCTTTGACCTCCGATCCCTTTATTGTATAAAGTGTCGATATCGGTATTACCTCGTCGACCGCGAACATTTCTTTCGCAGCATGTTGTTCCCATATATTGTTTTCACTCTATCCGGTGTTGGGAATTTTGGCATTTGATGAAGGGTCGAAGGGATTGCTCACATATTATGAATCCAGGGTCTTACGAGCAAGGCGATGTACCTCATATCGCCCTCGATTACATGGAACTTGGTTTCTTGTATAGTTTCAGCTATGTTCAACGTTATAATAATTTCACCTTTAGTTGTTGCGCTGGCCACGTTGAAACCATCAGGACGTGAGTTGCAGGTACGATTTGATCTTGTAGGCCGAGCTGCTCTACAACCCTCAATCGAATTATATTTACTGAGCTCCCTGGATCAATTAACACACGCTTAACTTGAATTTTATTCATAAGGATAGAAATTACTAGAGCGTCATTGTGAGGTTGAGAGATCCCTTCTGCTTCTTCATCGTTGAATGATATGGTGCCTTCTAGCACATAATCTCGGGTCCGATTTTCCCTTGTAATGGATACTTTAGTGTGTTTGAAAATGGGCCTTTGTGGAATATCGACCCCACCGACGATCATATGGATCACATGTTGTGGCTCTTCTTGTTCGTTTTTCCTGTTGGCGTCCCTTTCTCTGAAATGGTTTTTGGCTCGATCGCTCAAGAACTCTCGAAAGTGGCCCTAGTTTAATAGACGGGCTACCTCCTCCCTCAGTTGTCTGCAGTCTTCGATTCTGTCTCCATGCGTGGCGTGATACTTGCACATTAGATTGGGGTTTCTCTGGGAAGGATCGTTTGTATGGGTCTGGGCCATCTAGTATCTTTGATTCTCCCAATGGATGACAAAATACCTGATGCGTCGATACTGAAATTGTACTCCGATAATTGTGGTGCCTCTACGGGATCAATATGCTTATTGAAACCACTTTTTCTCATGAGTCCTTGAGAGCTCTGCCCTCGATTGTTCTTTCGATCATTTCGGATGGGATTGCACCCTGGACTTCTGTTTCTGCGATCTACGTTGTATGGCTGATATCGATCTTTATTCGACCGAGGCTCCCTGTCGATATCCCTCTGATTTCTGCCTACGGGCCTGTTCGGATAGACGGAACCGGAGGGGGTCCCCGATTGGTCATCCTCGACCCTGATCTTCGACTGGTATTGATTATGTAAATCGGCCCAGGTTACCGCCGGATATTCAATTAAGTTTTGCTTCAATTGACGTGATGCAACCGAGCTTTGTTCATTCAAACCCTAAGTGAAAGATTGAACATCACAATCGTCTGTGATCGGCGGTAGTTCCATGCGTTCCATATGGAACCGGGATACGAATTCCCTCAGCATTTCGTTATCCTTTTGTTTTACCTTGAAAAGGTCTGATTTCCTCATCGCAACCTTTATTGCCCCGGCATGTGCCTTTATGAAAGAGTCTGCAAGCATGGCGAATAAGTCGATGGAATTAGGTTGTAGATTGTGATACCAGATCATTGCTCCCGTCGACAGAGTTTCTCCAAATTTCTTTAGTAGAAAAGATTCGATCTCATCATCTTCCAAATCATTTCCTTTTATGGTGCATGTATAAGAGGTGACATGCTCGTTGGAATCAGTGGTCCCATTATACTTAGGGATTTCCGGCATGCATAATTTCTTTGGAATGGGCACTTGGGGGGAACGAATTCTGCACAAACTTCTTTGAATCCATACTTATCAAATCGGCAGTGCCCCCGGTATTTGATCTACCCGGGAATTGCATGTCTCTACTTTCTTATCATTTGCTTCAATTTTCTTTTCTCCCGATTCAATTCGTCTAGTGAGTTCTTCGAGCATCTTCATTACAGCGGGGTCAGTCCCTGATTCATTGGCATTCGATCTTTCTGGCACTGGCTCGGTTCTGTGGACGACCTCTGGTTCGACCCCACTAGGCGCTCGATGCTGGTTTTGTAGTTGTGTTATAGCGGCTTGTTGAGCCTTTAGCATTTCGTATATGACCTAGAGGCTGACTCCACCATTGCCCTGCGTACCTCGACCACCAGATCGGCCTTCCCTGCATACGGCTCCTTCGGGATCAGCACCCAAATTTGCATTTAAGGCGATATGCGAACTGACGTCGACTGAATTGACAACTTGTGCTCCCTCGAGATCAGCCTGAGGTACCTCGATCCCTGGGGCAGCTAAATTGTCATTTTTCCTGTAAAATCCGAAGCCGTTGTCCCCATGTGTGGGCGCTGTTTGTGAGTTTGACATGTTTTAATCCTGAAAACAAAAACACTTACAAGAACAAGCGTAAATAGTGTGTGTAATCGGAATCGATATTAAGCAATCACTATTATCCTTAGCCCCATGGTGGGCGCCAAACTGTTTACCCTAAAATTTGGATAACAATTAAACTTATTTTGTGGTTTTAAGGATATGTGGTTTCACTCAACACCAATTAATAAATATGAAGATAAATAACAGAATTGAATTATAAGTAAAGCAAACTAGTGTTCAAACAGGACTTCAGCCCTCGAGTCGAAGTACTCTCGAACTAATAAGTGCAAGTCACGGATATCTCGCTCTTCCGTTATTAAGCCATCTCCGATATTACTCGATATTTGTCTCTCTTGACTTTGATTGCTATCAACCTCGATCTCGAAAGAGACTTCGATCTCGAACTTGATACCTCAGCTTCGTGATTTAGCTAAAGTTGACCTTCGATGAAACATTTCAATCTCGATCAACTAGTAAAATCGGGTGGCCCCGATTTCAACCGTATACAATAAAAAAATTGTTTCACCAAGTTCCCGACATTTTTAGTGACTTATAACAGCGTAAGTTTCTTACGTTGTCGCGAGCAAGCTTAAATAATGAAATACTACGGTAGATTAACGATTAATTTTAAACCAAAAAATTATGATGAATTCTTGAATAGGCATTTTCCCGATATAAAACCCTTTCAAGGAAAAAAAAAAGTATTTCTTGCATGAACAAAGGAATGTTAGATTCATGTACAATTTTGTCCCTTTGTGGGGACATCTAATAAAAAAGATTCATGAACAATTTTATAGTACGCTTCTACTATTCAAGAGAAAGGATCAATTTTTTTATAGCAACCAGTGCTTCAATTAGTTGAATAATGATATACAATCCAAATAATAAATAAACCAGCTGGAGACGTAATTATAATTTGGAGGCAATTTTGCGCGTGCACAATGATTACGCATTGATTCAAAAGAATATGAAATTTAATGTTGGTGGCAATTGCAAAATTAGGAACTCTTAATTTGTAGTAATTAATTTAATATACAAAACGCATGCACACACTTTAAATTTGGATTTGATATACATATACGAAACTCGTGTGTGATTCTCATGAGATTTTATCGAATTTCTTAGTACTTTTAGTACATGCTTTTAATTGCTTGTAATATATGCCGAAAGGACTCATTTTCTTACCTACTTATACCCCTACTCTTAAAAATTAAATCGATCATTAAGTTTGGCCAAGCAAAGGGCCAAAGGGTACATCAGTTATAAAAACTTGGTACACATTTTTCTTCAAGAATTTTGAAACCCCATATCGCCCTTAGGTGTTAAAATTCTTATCAAACCTTGTAATATAAGTCACATCATTATCTTAAATAGCTTTTCTTTTTAAAAAAAATAGAATCACGATGTAAAATAAAAAATTAAAATTTAAAGCATCTTTACATCAATGCTCAATATCTCCAATTTCTTGAACCTTAGTTTTCAGAGCATTTCACGATTTATTGACTACTGTGTCGCATTAAGACTTTTTAGCATATTAGTACGTGCGTTGCATGTTAATAATAATATGTGATAGTTTAAATATTTATTTATATAAAGAAATAATAAAATTTAACTAATGAGATAAATTTTATGTATAATAATAACAACAATCATCTAAATGCCAAAAATATTATTACATTAGCATAATACATGAATTTAAAATAAAAGGACATCATTAAAAACTTACACAAATGACCAATTTTATCATGTTAGTTAGATAATGATATATTACTTCCTCTGGTCCACTTTAAATATTTTTTTGGTTGCTTTCACACATTAAGGAATTGTAATGACCCAGCCGGTCGTTCCGAGAGTTTAGCCCCATCTTCCCCATTTCTGCTTCATTCTTGTATGGTTCAGCTATTTTATGTTGCGCTAGGTTGATTGATTCGGGTTCGTAGTGGTTGTGAAGAGAAATGAGACACTTAGTCTCTTAAGTTGGTGATTTAGTTGGAAAAGTCAACCAGAGGTTGACTTATAGGTAAATGATCTCGGAATGTGGTTTTTGTGGCTCGGATAGCTTCGTTAGGTGATTTGGGACTTAGGAGTGTGTTTGGAATGTTATTTGGAGATCCGAAATAGATTTAGGCTTGAATTGGCGAAAGTGGATTTTTGGAAATTTCCGATCGGCAGTGAAAAATTAGCTATCGGGGTTGAAATGGAATTCCGAAAGTGGGAATAGGTCCATAGAGTCATTTGGGATGTGTGTTGGTTGGTTTCGGCATCGTTGGCGAATTTCGGAAGTTTGAAAATCCTTAGGCTTGAATTTTGGATTAATTCGGTGATTTGATGTTATTTTGAGTGTTCCGAGGGTTCGACTAAGTTTGGGTGATGATGTAAGACATGTTGGTATATTTGGTTGGGACCCCGAGGGGCTCAGGGTGATTTCAGGCTGTCATCGGGAGATTTAAACTTAGAAATGCAGCAAAGTTGTTGCTGGTACATGGCTTCTGGTGTGGCCACACCTGTAGATGAGGAGCCGCATTTGCGGTTGGCCTTGCGCGGAAGTGAAAAATGGGAGGCTGGCTCGAGGGCGCAGGTGCAAAAGTTTGGTCGCACCTGCGAGCCCGCAGGTGCGAAGGGAGAACCGCAAATGCGGAAATGGGAGTTTAAGTCATTCTCGCAGATGCGCATCTGGGACCGCAGGTACGAGTCCGCAGGTGCGAGATTTTTGTCCGCAGGTGCGGAAAATGCTTGGCAGAACCTATAAAAGGTTGCCTTCGCGAATTTCACTCATTTCTTCACCATTTTTGACGGATTTTAGAACTTGAAGCTGGGATTTCAAGAGGGAATTAAGTGTATTCACTGAGGTAAACTACTTGGACCTTGTATCTTGTGTTTATGGCAACCCTTCCATTGTTTAATCATGATTTTAGTGGGAAAATTGGGGGAAATTCTCGAGATTAGGGCTTGAAATTAGAGAGCTTAAATTGGGGATTTGAGGGACCATTTGGGGTCCGATTTTGATGTATTTTGTATGTATGAACTCGGGAGAGTGTAAGTATTCTAGTTTTGTGATTTTTATTGGAATCCGAGACATGGGTCCGGGGATCTGGTTTGGCCAATTTCAGGATTTTTGATATAAATAGGTTATTTTCGAGTGGGCTTTGTTCCTTTAGCATATTTTGATTATATGAATCTGTTTTGAATAGATTCGGGGCATGTTGAGGCCGAGTCGAGTGGCAACGGCATCGCGGAGTAGATTTTCACTCGGTTTGAGGTAAGTAATGATTGTAAATCTTGTCCTGATGGTATAAAACCCCGGACTTCGCATTGTATCACTATTTTGGAGTGGCGTAAGAACTAATAAGTTGCGTATTCGATTTCAAACCATATGATATTTTATGTTTTAAGGAATATTACGATGTTTATGGGCTGAATGTCATGTTTGGGCCTCGTGCCAAGTGTTTGGACCCCTTAGGGGCTTTTTACCACTATTTCCTCACAGTTTCGATTTGAAAGTTACACTCAGTCATAATTTTTACCTGTTTACTATTTAACTAAGTATCATTACACCACTTTGATGCATATGAAAGATGTTTTAGGACGAGTTCCCTGTTTTTATTGAAATGCCCGAGTGGCTTGTGAGGTTTATGACTGAGTGAGGCCGAGAGCCTGATTTGTAAGGATATGATATGGGATCGGGCTGCACACCGCAACATGTTATTGATAGGCCGAGTGCCAGAGTGATTGATGCCATGATTTGGCTTGTTATAGCGCTTGGGCTGAAGGAGTCCCTCCGGAGTCTGTACACCCCCAGTGAGCGTAGGTACCTACTGGGTGATTGGGAGGCATGAGTAACTGTAAGGTTGCCCGAGGGGCTGATTCTGAGTGACTGTGAGGTATGCTGAGTGACTGATTCCGAGTGATGTTACGCCCGAGGGAC
Organism: Nicotiana knightiana; assembly: GCA_005239525.1. NCBI lineage: Eukaryota > Viridiplantae > Streptophyta > Magnoliopsida > Solanales > Solanaceae > Nicotiana > Nicotiana knightiana. The sequence continues at coordinate 48,412 of ML438722.1, read as the reverse complement.
GGTTATGGAATATGTTTTGGCCCAAGAAGCTATTGATGATTTCTGTCATTTTTACACTAAATTCTTCTTGAATTTCTATGGAAACTGTTGAAAAGTAAAATTTCAAAGGATTTTTACTGAAATCGGCTTTTAAGCATTATGAATTGTCGTACCTACGATTTTGAAAGAAGAATTGTAACTGTTGTGGATTTATGACTTGTATTTATGTGTTTCGTATTTCTCAGACTTTATTTACTCTCATTACTACTGAGTTGGCGTACTCATATTTCTCCCTGCACCTTGTGTGCAGATCCGAGTGCTAGGGTGGAGTGAGCTGATTATCTGTCCAGGGACTCTCGGAGATTTTTGCGAGGTAGCTGCACGCGTCAGCATCCCTGATTTCTCCTTCTTACTTCTGTAGTAGTTGCATTCCCCAAACTTATTTGTATTAGAGATATGGTCAGACTCATGTATTTTCTTTATATGCTCGTGACCCAGTGACTCCCGGATTTTTGGGCTGTATTTAGATATTTGACTAATCTTTTATTTTAGAAATGCTTAAACGACTTGTTAATGAGATATCGTGTTAGTGATGATTTGAACTAAAGATTATTTTATGTCGTAAGTATAATATTGGCTGGCCTAGTAATGCGATAGGCGCCATCACGGCCGGGTAGTTTTGGGGTCTTGACAAGTTGGTATTAGAGCCTAGGTTGCATAGGACTCACCGGTCATGAGCAGGTTCATTAGAGCCTTGCGGATCGGTATGGACACGTCTGTACTTATCTTCGAGAGGCTTCAGAACCCTTAGGAAAAATCTCACATTTCTTGAATTCTTGTCGTGCGAATCTATTTATTTTGGCAACTGAACTTCTATTGTTTCATTCTCTCACAGATGGTGAGGACACACACTACCGGAAAGGGCGATCAGTTACCAGTGGGACCCATGAGGGGCCGAGGCCGCGATCGAGGCCGTGGTAGGGGTAAAGGTACAGCCCGCGAAATTGCCGGGGCGGTACCCATAGACCCGGCTGTAATTCTAGATCAAGTCCCAACCATCGATGTTCCAGCGGGACCAGCTCAGGCACCAGTTGTGCCTATTGTTATTCCGGGTCTTCAGGAGACCTTGGCCCAGATTCTTACTGCATGCACCAGTATTGCTCAGGCGGTCGCTATTTCTACTTCAGCCCCTACTTCTCAGGTTGGGGAAGGCACTCAGACTCCATCTGCTCATACACCTGAGCAGGTTATTCAGGGACTTCAGACACCGGAGGCAGTTCCAGCCCAGTCGGTTGCACCAGCCCAGGATTTTGTGGTTCCAGCTATGGCTGACGACGAGCAGCGGAGGTTGGAGAGATTTGGTAGACTTCGGCCTTCGACTTTCAGTGGTGCTGAGGGCGAGGATGCCCAGGGTTTCTTAGACAAGTGTCAGAGGATGCTTCGTACAGCAGGGATATTGGAGACCAATGGCGTCTCGTTTACTACCTTCTAGTTCTCAGGAGCTACATTTACTTTGTGGGAGGCTTATGAGAGGCGTATGCCCATTGGTGCAGCATCCCTCACTTGGAAACAGTTTTCCACTCTCTTCTTAGAGAAGTATGTTCCACAGTCTCACAAAGAGGAGTTGCGTAGACAGTTTGAGCAGCTGCGTCAGGGTGACATGGCGGTGTCGTACGAGATGAGGTTTTCGGAGCTTTCCCGTCATGCTATTAGGATCAAGAGGTTTGTGGATGGCCTCGCATATAAGATGCGTACTCTTATGAATAGAGAGAGGGTATTGGATGCTACTTTTGAGCAGGTTGTTGATATTTCCCGAGAGATTGAGTCAGTTCGTCGCCGGGAGCGAGATGAGGGGGAGGGAAAGAGGCCCCGAGGATCTGGTAGTTTTGGTGGTGTTCCTTCAGGGTTACAGTTCCAGCACGGCAGAGGCCGTCCATTCAGGCAGGCTCAGCCAGGCTACTCAGGTTATCGTGGTGGACCCGCTGGTCGTGGTCCTCACAGTTCTCATCAGGGGCACCCATCATTCAGTGCTCTTCCAGTCCAGAGTTCATCTCGAGCACCATGGTTTCATGACTCATCTATGCCTGATTCTTCCAGAAGTTATCTTGGTGCCAAGGGTTCCCTTCAGTCCCTATCTCCAGCACCGGGGAGTTGTTTCGAGTCGGGAGAATTTGGGCACTTGTGGAAGCAGTGTCCTCGTCGTAATGGTTGCCCGCCTCAGTAGAGGGGTCAGCCCTCGACTACAGCCCTAGTTACTTCACCACCCGCCTAGCCAGCTAGGGGTGGGGTTCAGGTAGCCAGAGGCCACCCTATAGGGGGAGGTTGATCAGGTGGAGCTCAGGCCCGTTTTTATGCACTTCCAACCAGAACAGATGCGATGGCCTCAGATGCAGTGATTACAGGTATTGTTTCAGTTTTTCACCGAGATGCTTCGGTCTTATTGATCTTGGTTCCACGTATTCCCATGTTTCATCATATTTTTCTCATTTTCTGGATATGCCCCGTGAGTCCTTAGTTACATCTGTTCATGTATCGACTCCGGTGGGCGATACTATTGTTGTGGACCGAGTGTATCGGTCGTGTGTGATACTATTGGGGGTCTGGAGACCCGAGTGGATCTGCTATTGTTTAGCATGGTTGAATTTGATATGATATTGGGCATGGATTGGCTATCTCCGTGTCATACTAGTCTAGATTGTCACGCTAAGACTGTGACCTTAGCGATGACGGGATGTCCGAGAGTCGAGTGGAGAGGTTCTATTGATTATGTGCCTAGCAGGGTGATTTCATACCTGAAGGCTCAGCGTATGGTAGAGAAAGAATGTTTGTCTTATTTGGATTTTGTGAGGGATGTCAGTGTTGAGACTACCACTATCGATTTTGTTCCTATAGTCCGTGATTATCTAGACGTGTTTCCTGCAGATCTGACGGGCATGCCGCCCGACAAGGATATTGATTTTGGCATTGAGTTGGTGTCGGGTACTCAGTTTATTCTATTCCACCGTATCGTATAGCACCAGCGGAGTTGAAGGAATTGAAAGAGCAACTTCAGGAACTCCTAGATAAGGGGTTCATTTGGCCTAGTGTGTCACCCTGGGGTGCACCGGTGTTGTTTGTAAAGAAGAAGGATGATTTCATGAGAATGTGTATTGACTACAGGCAGCTGAACAAGGTTACAGTCAGGGATAAGTATCCTTTTCCTCACATTGATGATTTGTTTTACCAGCTTCAGGGAGCTAGGGTGTTCTCTAAGATTTATTTGAGATCCGGGTACCATCAATTGAAGATTCAGGATTAAAATATTTCCAAGACGGCTTTCAGGACTCGTTATGGCCACTATGAGTTTTTGGTGATGTCTTTTGGGCTGACCAATGCCCCAGCATCATTCATGCATCTGATGAACATATTTCAACCATGTTTGGATTTCTTTGTTATTGTGTTCATTGATGACATCCTGGTGTATTCTCGTAGCCAGGAGGAGCATGCTCAGCATTTGAGGGTCGTATTGTAGAGATTGGGGGAGGAGAAACTTTATGCAAAGTTCTCCAAGTGTGAGTTTTGTCTTGGCTCAGTAGCTTTCCTGGGATACGTGGTGTCCAGCGAGGCTATTCAGGTTGATCCGAAGATGATAGAGGCGGTGCAGAGTTGGCCCAGACCGTCCTCAGCTACAGAGGTTAGGAGCTTCCTTGGTTTGACGGGATATTACCGTCGCTTTGTGGAAGGGTTTTCTTCTATTGCTTCACTCTTGACCAAATTGACTCAGAAGGGTGCTCCGTTCAAGTGGTCGGACGAGTGTGAGGAGAGCTTCAAGAAGCTGAAGACGACTTTGACCTCAGCTCCAGTGTTGGTATTGCCATCAGCTTCAAGTTCTTATACTGTGTATTGTGATGCCTTGAGGATAGGCATTGGTTGTGTTTTGATACAGGAGGGTAGGGTGATTGCCTATGCCTCGTTCTAGTTGAAGACTCATGAGAAGAATTATCCGGTGCACGATCTCGAGCTAGCAGCCATTGTTCACGCCTTGAAGATTTGGCGTCATTATTTGTATGGGGTGCATTGTGAGGTTTTTACTGATCACCGTATCCTGCAGCATTTGTTTAAGCAAAAGGATCTGGGTTTGCGTCAGAGGAGATGATTGGAGCTCCTCAAGGACTATGATATCACGATTCTATACCATCCGGGGAAGGCTAATGTAGTGGTCAATGCCTTGAGTCTCAGAGCAGAGAGTTTGGAGTTTGGGGAGTCTATCATATCTTCCAGCATCAAAGAGACCATTAGACCTTCATGTTCAGGCCTTAGCAGGTCTGTTTGTGAGGTTGGATCTATCGGGGCCCCGTCGGGTATTGGCTTGTGTGGCCTCCCTGTCTTCCCATTATGACCGTATCAGAGAGCAGCAGTATGATGACCCACACTTGCTCGTTCTTCAGGATAGAGCCCGGTGAGGTGATGCCAGGGGTGTAGTTATTGGTGAGGATGAATTTATGAGGATGTAGGGTCGGACATGTGTGCCTAATGTAGATGGGCTTCGGGAGTTTATTCTTGAGGAGGCCCACAGCTCACGGTATTCCATTCATCCGGTTGTCGCGAAGATGTATCAGGATCTGAGGCATCATTATTGGTGGAGGCGGATGATAAATGATATTGTGGGATTTGTAGCTCGGTGTCTCAACTGCCAGCAGGTCAAGTATGAGCACCAGAGACCCCGTGGATTGCATTAGAGGTTGGTTATTCCTAAGTGGAAGTGGGAGCGGATCACCATGGACTTTTGGTCGGGCTCCCACGGGCTTCGAGGAGGTTCAATGCTATATGGGTTATTGTGGATCGGCTGACCAAGTCCGCTCACTTCATTCTTGTGGGTACTACTTATTCTTTGGAGCGGTTAGCTGAGATATATATCCGGGAGATTGTTTGGTTGCATAGTCTTCCAGTTTCCATCCTTTTTTATAGAGGTACCCAGTTCACATCGCAGTTTTGGAGGACCGTGCAGAGGGAGTTGGGTACTCAGGTTGAGTTGAGCACACCTTTTCATCCTCAGACGGACGGGCAGTCCGAGCACACTATTCAGATACTAGAGGACATGTTGCGCACTTGTGTTATTGACTTTAGGGGTTCATGGGACCATTTTCTACCACTCACGGAGTTTGCATATAATAATAGTTATCAATCGAGTATTCAGATGGCTCCATATGAGGCTTTGTATGGGAGGAGGTATAGATCTCTGGTTGGTTGGTTTGAGCCAGATGAGGCCAGGCTCTTAGGTATGGATTTGATACAGGGATGGTTTAGATAAGGTGAAGTTGATTCAGGAGCGGCTTCGCACAGCGCAATCGAGGAAGAAGAGTTATGCGGATCGGAAGGTCCAGGATGTATCTTTCATGGCTGGGGAGAAGGTCCTGCTGAAGGTGTCACCCATGAAGGGTGTTATGCGGTTTGGGAAGAGGGGCAAGTTGAGTCCCCGGTTCATTGGGCCTGAGGTGCTTCAGAGGGTTGGAGAGGTGGCTTATAGACTTGCTTTGCCACCCAGCTTATCGAATGTTCATTCGGTATTTCATGTTTCCATGCTCCGGAAGTATGTTGGTGACCCGTCTCATGTTTTGGACTTCAGCACGGTTCAGCTAGAGGGTGATATGTCTTACGAGGTGGAGCCAGTAGCCATTTTGGGTCGTCAGGTCAGAAGGTTGAGGTCTAAGGATATAGCTTCAGTGAAGGTGCAGTGGAGAGGAAAGTCGATGGAGGAGTCCACCTGGGAGACCGAGCGGGAGATGTGGAGCAGATATCCTCACTTATTTGAGACTCCAGGTATGCTTCTAGACCCATTCAAGGACGAACGTTTGTTTAAGAGAGGGAGAATGTAACGACCTAGCCGGTCATTTCGAGAGTTTAGCCTTGTCTCCCCCATTTTCGCTTCATTCTTGTATGGTTTAGCTCTTTTATGCTGCGTTGGGTTGATTGGTTCGGCTTCGGAGTGGTTGTGGAGAGAAATGAAACACTTTGTCTCTTAAGTTAGTGATTTAGTTGGAAAAGTCAACTGGAGGTTGACTTAAAGGTAAATGATCTCGGAATATTTTTTTGTGGCTCGAATAGCTTCATTAGGTGATTTGGGACTTAAGAGTGTGTTCGGAATGTTACTCGGAGATCCGGAGTAGATTTAGGCTTGAATTAGCGAAAGTGGATTTTTGGAAATTTTCGGTCGGCAGTGGAAAATTAGCTATCAGGGTCGAAATGGAATTTTGGAAGTTGGAATAGGTCTGTAGAGTCATTTGGGATGTGTGTGCAAATTTTTAGGTCATTCAGACGTGGTTTGGTTGGTTTCGGCATCGTTGGCGAATTTCGGAAGTTTGGAAATCCTTAGGCTTGAATTTTGGATTAATTCGGTGATTTGATGTTATTTTGAGTGTTCCAAGGGTTCAACTAAGTTTAGTTAATGATGTAAGACATGTTGGTATATTTGGTTGGGGCCCCGAGGGGCTCAGGGTGATTTCGGGCGGTCATCGAGAGGTTTAAACTTGGAAATGCAGCAAAGCTACTGCTGGTGCATGGCTTCTGGGTGTGGCCGCACCTGCGGATGAGGAGTCGCAGGTGCGATGATCACAGGTGCGGTTGGCCGCGCAGAAGCGGAAAATGGAAGGCTGGCTCGAAGGCACAGGTGTGGAAGTTTGGTCGCACCTGCGAGCCCGCAGGTGCGAAGGGAGGATCGCAAATGCGGGAATGAGAGTTTAAGTCATTCTCGTAGGTGCGCACCTGGGACCGCAGGTGTGAGTCCACAGGTGCGAGATTTTTGTCCGTATGTGCAGAAAATGCCGGGTAGAACCTATAAAAGGTTACCTTCGCGAATTTTCACTCATTCCTTCACCATTTTTTATGGATTTTGGAACTTGAAGCTGGGATTTCATGGGGGAATAAAAAGTGTATTCAGTAAGGTAAGCTACTTGGACCTAGTATCTTTTGTTTATGTCAATCCTTCCATTGTTTAATCATAATTTTAGTGGAAAATTTTGGGTAAAATTCTGGAGATTAGGGCTTGAAATTGGAGAGCTTAAATTGGGGATTTTAGGGGCCATTTGGGGTCTGATTTTGATGTATTTGGTATGTATGAACTCGGGAGAGTGTAAGAATTCTAGTTTGTGATTTTTATTGGAATCCGAGACTTGAGCCCCGGGGTCGGGTTTCGCCAATTTTGGGATTTTTTATGTAAATTGGTTATTTTCGACTGGGCTTTGTTCCTTTAGCATATTTTGATGATATGCATCTGTTTTTAATAGATTCAGGGCGTGTTGAGGCCGATTCGAGTGGCAAGGGCATCTCTGATTAGGTTTTCATCCGGTTTGAGGTAAGTAATGATTGTAAATCTTGTCCTGAGGGTATGAAACCCCGGATTTCACATTGTATCGCTATTTTAGAGTGGCGCACATGCCAGATGAGGAGTATGTGGTGTACACCGTTGGGCGATTGTGACTTGGTCCATCCCGTAGCAACTAATAAGTTGCGTGTTTGATTTCAAACCATATGATATTTTACATTTTAAGGATTATTACTATGTTTTGGGATGAATGTCGTGTTTGGGCCTCGTGCCAAGTGTTTGGACCCCTTAGGGGCTTTTTACTACTATTTCCTCACAGTTTTAATTTGAAACTTACACTCAGTCATAATTTTTACATGTTTACTGTTTAACTAAATTTCATTACTCCACTTTGATGCATATGAAAGATGTTTTGGGACGAGTTCCCTGTTTGTACGGAAATGCCCGGGTGGCTTGTGAGGTTTATGACTGAGTGAGGCCGAGGGCCTGATTTGTGAGGATATGATATGGGATCGGGCTGCACGCATAGCATGTTATTGATAGGTCGAGTGCCAGAGTGATTGATGTCATGATTTTGCCTGTTATAGCGCTTGGGATGAAGGAGCCCCTCTGGAGTCTGTACACCCCCAGTGAGCGCAGTTACCTACTGAGTGCGAGTACCGAGAGACGAGTAATTGGGAGCAATAAGTAACTGTGAGGTTGCCCGAGGGGCTGATTCTGAGTGATTGTGAGGTATGTTGAGTGACTGATTTCGAGTGATGTTACGCCCGAGGGGCGGTTTATGAAATATGTTTTGGCCCGAGAGGCTATTGATGATTTCTGTCATTTTTACACTAAATTCTTCTTGAATTTCTATGAAAGTTGTTGAGAAGTACAATTTCAAAGGATTTTTACTGAAATTGGCTTTTAAGCGTTATGAATTGTCGCACCTACGATTTTGAAAGAAGAATTGTAATTGTTGTGGATTTATGACTTGTATTTATGTGTTTCGTATTTCTCAGACTTTATTTACTCTCATTGCTACTGAGTTGGCGTACTCACATTACTCCCTGCTCCTTGTGTGCAGATCCAGGTTCTAGGGTGGAGTGAGCTGATTATCTGTCTAGGGACTCTCGAAGATTTTTGCAAGGTAGTTGCACGCGTCTGCAGTCCTTCTTTCTCCTTCTTACTTCTGTTGTAGTTGCGTTCCCCAGACTTATTTGTATTAGAGATATGGTCAGACTCATGTATTTTCTTTAGATGCTCGTGACACAGTGATTCTGGGATTTTTTGTTTGTGTTTAGATATTTGACTCACCATATTTTGTTTTAAAAATGCTTAAATGACGTGTTAATGAGATACCGTGTTAGTGATGATTTGAACTAAAGATTATTTTATGTCTTAAGTATAAATATTGGCTGGCCTAGTATTGCGATAGGCGCCATCACAGCCGGGTAGTTTTGGAGTCGTGACAGGAATTCAGCTATTAGCATTAATTAACAATGTAATTTACCCTATTAATATTAAAGTGGACCGGAGGGAGTATAGTTTAAAAGTATTTAGTGTAATAGTATCATACCGAACACTTCTTTGTGGACGCTATTTTTTTGTGTGTATATATCCTCCGAATGATTTGGTTTCTCTACCTTAACCAGAACTCCTGCCGTCGATCTTCATATCCCTCTTGAAGTGCAATATACAATTGCTCGTGCAAGAAAACATATTGCGGGAAATTTAGTCCAATATTTAGGATGTTTGTCCTTGTTCTTTATTTAGTATATTTACAAAAAATAAGCATCCCTACAAATGATATGATATTTGCAAGTAATGGATGACATAGAAATATTATTTTGATTCTGCTGGAGGTATCTACAAAGAATACTCCTGCTATACAAGAGTCGAGTCTTTATAATATAGTCTTGAAAGTTTGTTCTTGTTTAGGATTTAACGTTGATTGTGCTTCCTCAGACACTTGTATAGCATTTTGTTCTTAATAGTATTCTAACCTTTTTACTTTCTGTTCTAATTTTTTTTAATCTCACACGCTCTATTTATGGAATAAATCTATGTATCCTAAGATTTTTTTTAACTTGAATAAGAATTTTACTCATATGATGAATTTAAAAAAATAATTGAATAGGATTCTCTTGCTAAATAATTAATTAAAATATTTAATTTTATTCTATGTTGATTCAGATCTTAATATTAGTTCATCTCTTATTTTGAATATTTAATCTTAATTATAATTTTATCCACCATAAATTTTATATACAGAGAACAAAAGATTGATATGACATTTCACTTTTAGATCTTTATGTTTGTAGAATCATTAGTGGTATTGACTCTTACCAACTATTTTTTTCTTTCTCACACTTTTATATTTTAAAAAATAATTTAGATGTTGTTTACTAATTGGATATTTTTCAATATTACGCGAAAAATTGATAAAAAGATATATTATTTGAGTAGGAAAATAGTTCAAATATAATATAAAAATATATTATCATAGGGATATTTTTTCTCAATTTCAACTCTTTATGAAGTCCATTTAATGTTACTTTTATTTTTCTTGGTATTGGATAATATGGAGTGGCAATGTATTACCAATACAGAAGATTCTTATGAAATTGATTTTATTAAACCTTCCTACATGTTTTTAATAAGAATATAATAGAAATTTTTTTTATTAATATTAAATTTTTAATATATTAAAAATTAGCAGTAGGTATTTTGTAGTCCAAAAATATATTATTACAGTTATGTCCTTTCCCTGTGAGTTTTTCCATTTAATATTTTAGGGCTATTTTGATATATTAATATTGTATTTATGCTTTTATAATAATATAGGCTTTCCTTTTCTAAATCAATTTGGCCAATATAATATATTCTCAAATTGGTCCAAAAAATAGGTTATTGCAGTTATGTGCTTTCCCTATGAGTTCTTCTATTTAATATTTTAGGGCTATATTGGTCTATTAGTATTGTATTTATGCTTTTATAATAATATAAGCTCTCTTTTTAAAAAAATAGATTTGGACAATATAATATATTCTCAATTAAATTAGTAATATGTCATTATAATACGTTTTCAAATTAAATTAGTAATAGGACATTATAATAGGATTCCTAAAGGTAATCATGTAGGATTTCTAAGGTGTAGTATTATGTCCTAAAACTAATAGGATTATAAGGCCAATATCTACAATTTTGGTTATGTCCTTTTATTATGAGTTACTAAGCTTAATATTATAAGGTCATTTTTGTAAACCGACATTGTATTCATGCTTTTATAATAATATTAGTATCTATAAACGTGATTTTCACGTTAATAATGACACAAGATGGTTTAAATATTTATTTATATAAAATAATAATAAATTTAATTAATGAGAGAAATTTTATATATGATACTACAACAATCATCTAAATGCCGAAAAATATTTTTACATTAGCATAATACATGAATTCAAAATGAAAGGATATAATCAGAACTTACATAAATGATCCATTTTAGTTATATTAAGCAGATAATTATATGTTGTAGTTTAAATGTATCTAATGGAACCCCCTTAGTTTTTTCTCAAAATTCATCATGCAATCACCAAAGGCCTCTACAATGATTCCTCCCAAACTACCGGACTCTACCAACATCAACCCATTCCTCACCCCCAATCCACCCCCTCCAGGAACAAACTTCAAAGAAAAACTACTAGAAGGAATCCATGATGGCCAAATTAACTCATAGATGATGTGATACATCCACAAGAACAGTTTCCAACGGTGGACAATGATCCAAGACTCAAGAATGATGGTGAACATCTAATTCACCTCTCATCGGATGAACTACAAAGAATTTATGCCCTTGGAGGTACTCTACAATTATCAAACTTCAAGGCATTAGGGTACAACATCAACTCCTCAAAAGGAAAATCCAAGACCAATGAAAGTTAAAAGAAAATTTTCTATTGATCGACCTTGGATCAGATTGTTATATCACAAAATTCAATACGGAGGCAAGCATGCTCAAGGTTCTTGACAATGGCCCTTGGTTCATCCTTGGACATTTCCTATCTGTCCAAAAATGGGTGCCAAATTTTATTGTTTCAAAAGAAAAATTAATCAAAGCTTCCATATGGATAAGATTACCACAATTACCAACAGAGTTTTACAATGTTCAAATATTGGAAAATTTTGGTAACAAAATTGGTAAACTTTTGAAAAGTAATGCATGCACATCATCTACTCTTAGGGGGAGGTATGCTAGGTTGTGTATTGAACTCCCTTTGGAAATCCCGGTGGCATCCTCCATTTTCATTGGCCATCACAAACAAGAAATCTTATATGAGGTGGACAATTTATTATGCAAAAATTGCAGCAGGCTAGGGCATTCAATTGCCACATGCAAATACACTAAATCAACACATCCTTTGGCCAATCCGGATGATGACAAGCCCAATAGCCAATCAAAGAAGATTGAAGACATTACAAACACTGACTCCCAACTGCCCAAGGAAGATATATGGCAAACGGTAGTGTTACCCAAAAAGAAGAGATTCAACCAAAAGCTCAAGGAGCCAATTCCCAACACTGGTAAGGTAACTGCCCCAATAGGGATCAATGCAGGTATTTCTAAATCCATCCCTGATATTAAATATTTTGTTGGGAAAAATTCCATTGATAAATTAAGCTTACACCATACTGGAAGCCAAAAAAATTACTCCAGTATTACCTCCCATAAAAATAATTTTCTTAATAAAAATTCATTTTCACCCTTGGTGTCTCCGTCGAACCCCAATGTGATTATTAAAAATAACCCACAAAAATGACACTAATTCCATGCAAATTGACGTGGCTACTCCTCACCACCTCACTGACCATTTTGCAAACAAAACTAACGGCCAATCAGATGCCATGCATGCTAATAATGCCATTATACCTCCAAATGATAACCTAATAGAGGCTGATGACAACCTTACCACCCATCCTAATACCGAATAAGGCCCTAGCTTTATTAATTCACTCCACAAATCAGACCACTCTCTCTGCATGGCTAATACTAATCAATTACTACAAAATGAAAAAGTGTCAACACACTGCCCTGCAAATGGACAAATGTCCATAGACATTACTCACGAAAAAGATACACAATCTACGCTAGATCTTCTTAATTCCACTGCTATAAGTCGACTCTATCAACCCTAGATGCTCCCTCTTCCACCCTCAATATAACATCTCCCATTACCTCAAAACATGCCGAGAATTCCAACAACCCAAAAAAGAAGGTACAGGCTTGTGCAAATCTTGAGTCACCAAAGAGCTCTAAACATGTCAAACCCTCCTCTTCCACAAAATCTGGCTCAAGGAAACAACCAACTATTCTTCATTCAACCTCCCTTCCCCCAGGACCATCAACCACTATCCTGGGTAGAACAAGCTCTCCTGGGCCACGCCATAACGTTCAGCTTGGTTTTCAATGGCCAGGAGACGATCATAATCCTCCAAAACTCACACTTCCTAGAAAAACTTATGTCAGAAGGAATGAACATGGCCATGAACGACTATCTAAATCATGTATGGATGAACATCATCCTACATCCTCTAGCCCCCTCAATGACTTTGAACCATGCTCAAGAAATGAAGAGCCAATGGAATCTCCCAAGTCACTTCNTGACCAACCCCAACATGGGTGCAACCCCCCCCCCCCCACCAACAACCCCATCTCACCCTCTAAACCCTGTTGCTCCACCACAAAACCCTCCAATCATCCACCAAGCCCCAACACCTCCCAATGCACAAGAACCAGAAGACAACCCCATGGAGGAGGAAGGAGAAATAAACCTACTGGGGTACGGTCCAATCCTAGAATTTTCAAGGCTCAACGAAGTAAAGGTCTACTTGTTTAGGGACCAAAGGGAGAAGAGATATGTCCTGACCTGCCCCCCAACCCATTCTAAATTCACAATGGATGTGAGACCCCCACAAGATCCAACAGTAGGGAATCATGCCATGATCCTAGTCCCATCGATGAGGAGGAACCCAATGCCACATGCCCAGAGGGACAATGGGCCAACAAACAATCTAGCATCAATGTTTAGGCCAACAAATGTACTCATATGGAACATCCGTGGTGGAAACAATGATAATTTTAGAGTTAATTTTCAGGAAATGCTAGATACTCATCGTCCTTGCAGGTTACTTTGCTTGCAACTAGGATGGAGAATCATAGGTCACTCCTTAGTGATTTTAATTTTTCTAAAATGATCGAAATTCCTAGCGAGGGGCAGTCAGGTGATATTGTTCTTCTTTGGGATGCTAGCTTGGTAAAGGTGCATGATTTTGTTAGAAACAATCAAGAGATTCATGCTACTATTGAGGTACTCCCTAATCATACTACTTGGTTATTTTTTCCATCTATGCTAGTACAAAACTTTCTAAACGATGTAACATGTGGAACAACATAGAAAATATTAGTAGAAATTACACTGGTCTTTGGTTACTTGGGGGGACTTCAATGACATCCTTAGCTCAAATGATAAATTTGGTGGCAACCCTATAAATCGTAATCGTAGTAGCTCTATTTGGAATAGTGTAAACCGTTGTAATCTAATTGACTTAGGTTATAAGGGATGCAAATATACTTGGTCTAACCATAGAAAAAATTCTAAGGGTCTAATTATGGAACGACTTGACAGGATTTTTGTAATGAAAAATGGATTTCCTTATTCCCTAAGGCAGTGGTTACTCACTTACCTAAGACCCATTCAGATCATAACCCTCTTTTAATTAACCTTAGACCTAGAAATATAAATCACATTGAGAAGCCCTTTCGTCTAGAAACTATTTGGTGTAGGCACCCGGACTTTATTAATATTGTGGAAAAATCTTGGATAAATTTTGATTTTATAGGTGCCCATAAAAATTTTAAAGACTTGGTTATCCAGTGGAAAAATAATACATTTGGAGATATTTTCAAAAGTAAGAAAAAAATCCTAGCTAGGCTAACGAGATTCAATGCTCTCCCCATTACCAACAAAGTGATTTTCTTCAGAACCTAGAATCCAATCTCCAACTAGAATATAACAATATCTTCCACATGGAACATGACTTTTGGAGACTGAGATCTAGAATCAACTGGATTAATGAAGGTGATGCCAACACTAAATATTACCATATCATAGCCCCTAATAGAAAGCGTCGAAATACCATTACTCATTTCATAAAGGATGACGGTAGTTGGATTTCTGACCCCAACAAAATACTAGATCACACCCTATCCTTTTTTATGAAAGAATTCTCCACAACTAATCAATACTCTCTTAACCCTAATACGAATAACACTCCCTTCAGTGGTAGCACTATCAATCTCAATAGCCTTGATAACCCTCTCACCAATTTAGAAATATCTAAAGCACTTTTCTCTTTCAAACCCTATAAGGTACCTGGACCTGATGGAATCCACCCATTTTTCTACCAGAAATACTGGCACATAGTGGGAAATTCTTTTTCAGACTTTTATCACAATACTTTTAATACCCAAAAACTACCCCGGGAAACCAATGAAACACTCATCCGCCTCATCCCAAAATTCCAAAATGCTAACAATCTCAAGAATTTTAGACCAATTGGTCTTTGTAACACGGCGTACAAAGCTATTACAAAAATCATTGGAAATAGGCTAAAGCCATTCCTTCCATGCCTCATTATCCCCATGCAATCTAGTTTATCAAAAATATAAAAGCTAGAAATAATGCTATCATAATTCAAGAGATTATGCATAACCCAAATCGTTCTAAAAAAAAAGAAGTTCGACATGATCATTAAGCTTGACCTTGAAAAAGCATTTGATAGGTTGGAGTGGTCCTTTATTCACAAAAATCTAAGATTATTTAACTTCCCTCCAAACTTAACTAATCTCATCATGCACTGTATAACCACTAGCTCTATGGATATACTAGTGAATGGAGCAAAAACAAATAATTTTCAACCAAGTAGAGGCATCCGTCAAGGAGACCCCCTCTCCCCCTATATCTTTATTCTATGTATTGAGTTGTTATCCCGACTCATCAATCATCAAGTTGATATTCTCAATTGGGACCCGATCAACATAAGCCATAAAGGGCCCTCCTTTTCTCATGTCTTCTTTGCGGATGACATAACACTGATGGGGAAAGCTAATAAAAAGACCATCCTATGTATCAAACACTGCATGGACCTTTTTACCTTAGAGTCAGGCTTGGCTATCAACAAGACCAAATCTAGGATTATCATCCCCAAATATTGCCCTAAGGATCAAAGCACCCAACTGTCTTCTCTCTTTGGTATAAAAACAACCCATGAATTTGGAAAATATCTTGGCTTTCCTTTACTAAATCATAAGCCTAAGGCAAAGGATTTCCAGTTCATAATAGATAATCTCCACTCTAAATTGTCTCACTGGAAATGCCTTTCATCAATATGGCAGGTAGAGCCACTCTCCTCTAGTACGCTAAGTGTCTTCCCCTCCTGCCCCATGCAATATACACTCCTCCCCACTAAAACCATCAAAACCATCGACAAAATTCAAAGAGATTTTCTATGGGTCACCTCTACAACCACTAGAAAGATTCATCTCATTAATTGGGAAACCATCACTAGAGAAAAAAAGGATGGTGGGTTAGGTCTTAAGCAAGCCAAGTCTAAAAATATGGTTACCCTAGATAGTCTTGTATGGAGACTGCTTCATAACCCTAGTGCCCCATGGTGCCATCTCATCAGGTCAAAATATGCCAAGTCCAATTCCTCTATCAATACCTCATTCATTTGGCAAGATATCACCAAAGGTTGGGAAGTTTGCCATAAAGGTTTAATATGATACCCCTATAAAAATACCAAATTAAATTTCTGGTATAACCAATGGATCTACAACTCAAACACTCTTAGATCCTCTATAACAGGCCCCCTATCGAAAAAGGATAATAACCTTGTCGTTTCTAATTTTATTAATAATAACAAATGGGACCTAGATACAATCTATTTCACTCTGCCTATAGAAATTATCAAAAATATCGAGGCCACATCCATACCTCCTAATGGATCCAAAGTGGACAACATGAGTTGGAAACTCAATTCCAGTGGCATTTTCTCGACTAAATCTTACTACACACTGTTGGATAATCATAACTCTACTCCTAAAAACTTCACCTGTATTTGGCACCTCCATTTCCCTAATAAATTCAAATTCCTCCTTTGAAAATGCATGCATAATCTTCTGCCGTGTAGATCATACTTAGCTCATTTAGGCATAAACATAGGCGAAACATGCACATGATGTAGACGGGACATTGAAAATATTTACCACATTTTCATTACATGTCCTATAGCTTGCCAATTCTGGTTTAATCTTGGTACAAAACACTATGGTTAGCTAGATAAAAATAACTGGCTTGAAGAATTGAAGGACATTTTCGTGAAACAAAATACAAATAGCATTAACTGGGAACCCCTATTCCCCTATGCTATTTGGAATCTTTCGACTAACAGAAATCACAACAACTGCAACAACCTTCAAAAAAATATTGATATTAAGAAACTATTCCATGAAGCCTGGGAATTTGTCTTTTTCACGGAAAGATATGCCACCATTAACAAAACTGTCACAATCGATATCAAATGGCATAAACCTCCTAGAAATTGGTTCAAGCGTAACTGTGATGGTGCTTTTTCAAGCCATAACAATACAGCAGGGATAGGAGGAGCCCTTCGAAATTTTAAAGGAGAATGAATCGTGGGATATCACAAGACAATTCATGCAGTATCATCCACCCATGCAGAAATAATGGCCCTACTTGAAGCATTAAAGATTGCCGTAGAGTGGAAGCTGGACAAGCTAGAAATCGAGACTGATTGCACTGACATCATAAACCTTATCTCTGGTAATGGAAATAATTTCACTAACATTATCATTGAATGTAGATGGTTGATGCACCAGCTGAAGCACCCAATCCTGAGGCATAATTTTAGAGAAGCCAACACAATAGCACATAAGCTGGCCAAGGAAGCTGTCAGGAATCTCAAGCCTACCAAATGTTTCTTACATGCAAGTCCACCCTTTTTGCCTGAATATGAATTCCAAAAGGACAAGCAGAGTTTTTGTTATTTTGTTAAAAAACTACCTATCAATGTTTGTAATTATCTAGCTAGTATAGGCAATGTCAGTGCCCTACACACTGTTGCTACTATGATAGTGTAATATGTTTAAGTTCTATATATAAATCTATCATTTATGTTCAAAACAAAATGTATCTAATGGGATGGTATCTTACCGAATACTTCTTTATAAACACTATTTTTTTGTATATGTTTCCTTCTAATGCTTTGGTTACTCTGCCATAACCAGAACACGTGTTGTCAATATCGATATCTCTCTTGACGTGCAACATATAATTATCCGTGTAAAAAAATATTGTGGTAAATATAGTTCAATATATAGGATGCTTGTCTTTGTGCTTTATTTATTATAACTATAAAATATAAACATACTGAAAATTATTTTCACACAAATTTAAAAGGATATTCTTTAATTGGGGGAGACGAAAGTTGAATTCGGGGATAAGCACATACTTAGAAGCATATTGACCAGTATCATAAGTTTTGCATATATGAAGTTATTGTCAAAACTTCTATGTAGCATATGTGTACCATTACATAAGTTATTCAGCAGATCTAAGTTTTCAGTAGCATGACATACATATTTTTCTTCAAAATCAACCTATATGCAATGCAAGATCAATTTTAACTTAGTCTATTATATATATGATGACACTAACATACCTAAGAAAATAATGAACTTGACAACAAACATGTACGATAGAAGGACATTTGGTATTAAAGTATTTAAGTATTCTTCTTAGTAGTTATTGTTGAGATCATCTTCTGTTGAGTCAAAACTGAAAAATATTTTGTTTTTACCATAAAACTTAGCAATCAATCTTTTATTTAGTTGATCTACATATTAATATCTACTAGCAAAGATAGCTCTTTAATTTCCATCATGTATTTTCCACTAATTGCATTTTAATCTAACGATGAAAATATATATTTTTCTTATTAAATGCACTACTATTACCATTGAGGTTGATAACCAAGTGTTCTAGAAGAACCAAATCATCTTTTATCGGATGCTTGTGATGACCCAAAAGGTCATCCCGTGTAATTTTAGCTAAGTCTATGTTTCGAGGCCATGAAAGCTTCCTTTTATATCACCTAGATATGCATGCGTAGCCCGAGCGTATAGACGGGAAGCCGTTATGTGGAAAATTGATAAAATGATGTTCTTAAAATAATTATTTAAATAAAGTTAACTTTGGTCAATATTTTGGTAAATGGACCCGGACCCGTGATTTGACGGTCCCGGGGGGTCCATAGGAAAATATGGGACATGGGCGTATGCCCGGAATCGAATTCCGAGGTCCCAAGTCCGAGAAATGAATTTTTAAAGAAAATCATTTTCTGAAAATAATAAAGACTTTTGAAAATGAACTTTGATGTGAAATTTGTGTTACTGGTCACATATCATGGTTTCGGAGCCCAAAACAGGTTCAATATGTGTTATGTGAGTTATCTGTAAAATTTGGTAAGAAACGGACTTGGTTTGACGCGTTTCAGATCAAAATTGGAAAATTTAGAAGTTTATGAAGTTTGAGAAAATTCTATAAATTTTGGAGTTTAATTCATTATTTTTGAAGTTATTTTGGTGGTTTTATTACTTGAATAAGTCGGTAGGATGATTTTGAAGTCGTGTGTATATTTGGTTTTGAGCCCCGAGGGCTCGGGTAAGTTTCGAGTAGGCGCCGGGGTGATGTAGGCTTAGAAAAATCTGGTGTTCTGTGATTTACCCTCCGCGATCGCAGTGTAATTCACGCGATCGCGATTTTCATATGGCTGGGGGTTGGGAAATTACCCTACACGAACTCAGGGCCTAGGACGCGATCGCAGAGCCTGGGGATAGTGCTCTACGCGACCGCGAGGGGCCTCACGCGATCGCATAGCGTTAAAGGGATATGGGGGCTGGGTAGCATATTACTCTACGCGAACGCGGTCGTTTGGTCACGATCGCGAGGGTCATTGTCCAGTACTCTCCGCGATCGCACTCATTTCTTCGCGATCGCATAGGTCTTTTTTGCCCAGTGATTTAAATGACCCCAAAACAGAATACTATTATGGGATTTTTCATATTTTCACCATTTGCTCCTTCTCCAAACCCCATAGACGAATTCCAAGCAAGTTTTCTACCATAAGCACTTGGGTAAGTAATCTTAACTCTAATTTCTTCCATTTTCCTTCATCAATCACTAGATTCTAGGTCTAAAAACATGAAATCAAAGGTATAAATTGGGGGTTTTGGGGAGAGTTAGGGCTTTTGGAATTTTTGGGAATTCAACCTCGTTTAGGGATCGGATTTCAAAACAAATTATATATTCGGGCTCGTGGGGGAATGGGTGATCGGGTTTTGGTCCGAACCTCGGGTTTGGACCAAGAGGGCCCGGGGTCGAATTTTGGTATTTTTGGAAGAATGATGGGAAATGTATAATTAGACTTTGGAATTGAATTATTGAGTCATTATTAATAAAATTGAGTCGATTATGCTTAGATACTATCGTTTCGGAGTTGGATTCGAGAGGGAAAGCAGTGCTAGAGGCTTGATTTGCATTTTTGGAGCCAAGGTAAGTGTTTGGCCTACCTTAGCTTGAGGGAATAGGTATAGAGTCTTATTTGCTATGTGTTTTTCATGTCTAACGTATATGTGAGGTGACGGGTACCTATATGTTGTGGTCAACCATGCCCGTGAGTCGAATTTTGATGAGTTATTTAATGTTCTTTGATATTCTCTATGTGTGAATTATTGGGAACCTTGGAAGTGGTACCTTGAGGTTATTTCATGACGTAGAAAGTTATTGACTATGTGTTCGTCCGAGGGTTTTACTGGTTACATTATACTTCTGAGTGAGATTACTTATAGCTGAGTCCCTTGCCGGGACAATAGAATTTTGTTGATTATTTCTGTACATTTGAAATGTCGTATTGTTAGACTTTCATATCAATTGTTGCTTTTATATTCATTATCATTATGCACGAGGGGAAATTCTGTGCCGAGTGATTATTATTTATGCACGAGGGGACATTCCGTGCCGAGTGATTATTATTTATGCACGAGGGGACATTCCGTGCCGAGTGACTTTATTATTTATGCATGAGGGAACATTCTGTGCCGAGTGATTGTGAGGCTATGCACGAGGGGTCACGCCGTGCCTTCTCCTGTCTATTTTACTTGTTTTGAGTTGTTACTTCCTGTTTTACTTCTACATTCCAGTTAGTACTTAATTCTACTATTGCAATTGTTGCCTCTTTTATCCCCAACATGTTCTTCCCCGTAGCTGTATTTCTTGTTTATTTCCTGATATATTATTGAACTGCACAGGTAATATTTGTTGTCGTGTCCTAGCCTCGTCACTACTTCGCCAAGGTTAGGCTCGACACTTACTCAGTACATGGGGTCGATTGTACTGATGCTACACCTGCACTTCTTTATGTTGTGCAGATTACGCAGCCGGACCCAGTGGACATCGTTAGGGGTATATCCTTCAGTCCATTTCAGACGACACCGAGGTAGTTCCGCAGGCGTTCGTGGATCTCAGCGTCACTGTCTATCTTTCATTATGCCATCTATGTGTTTCCAGACAGATATATCATTTTATTTCAACTGTGGTCTTTATCTAAATCTTAGACTGGTTCGTGAGGTTGTGACTCCATTTTTGGGTTTTGTACGTAAAGGGATTTTTTCGTTATTGGCTATTGTTATTTAGATTTTGTTAAGCTTCCGCATTTTTATCTCAGTTATCTAGTCAGTGGTTATTACTTTCACTTGTTAATAAATCAATTCAGTCAACACGTTAGTTTGCCTAGCGGGTGCAACGTTAGGCGCTATCACGGCCTGAAGGTGGAATTTCGGGTCGTGACAATGCTCTTCTTCGTTTACGACACGAAACAAGAAGTCACTGAATGTTGGACCTGTTCTTAATATTTTTTGTCATTTGAATATATTTCATTTGAGGTCATAAGTATAATTTTGGAAACTTAACTTTTACAGTTTCTGCTTTGGTCAATTTTGGAACTACAGTTCCTCCCAAACTATTACTTTTCCACCAAACAGTTTATCGATATCCAATATATCTCTAAAACTCTAGACGATCGTTTTTATCATTTGACGCTTAGCCAAAAGCGCTTTATCTCATATTATCACTTTTGCTTTCCTTATACTATTGCTCTGATTTGATATATTTGTGATGGTTATTTAGTTATTTGAAGAGGAATATCAAATCTAAAGTGAGTTGTACAACCTCATAATAAAATTATTACTGGTACACCACTTGTTCTTATTGCTAACTATATCATGCATCTTGATCTGATTTGCAAGTAATGCATGACATAGGGATATTATTTCAATTCCGCAGGAGGAATTTACAAGGATAATCCCCCTATAACAGAGTCCATTTTTTATAATATAGTCTTGAAAGCTTATTCTTGTTCAGAATTTAGCTTAATTGTGCTTCCTCAAATACTTGTATGACCTTCTTAATATTATACTAATCTTTTTTACTTTGTGATCTATTTTTTAAAATCTCTAACACTCTTTTTATGAAATAAATTTATGTACCCTAAGATTTTTTTTTACTTGAAAAATAATTTTACTCATATGTTGAATTTAAAAAATAATAATTGTATTCTCTTGCTAAATATAATTGAAAGATTTGATTATTTGGTTTTAACATTAAATATAATTTATTTTCTGTTGATTTAGATTCTTAATATTAGTTCATCTCATGTTCAAATATTTAATCGTGATTATAATTTTATCCACCAAAAATTTTATTTTTAAAGAGTAAAAAGATCGATGACATTCCAATTTTAGATCTTTATGTTTGCAGAATCATTAGTGATATTGGCTCTTACAAACTTTTTTCTTTCTTTTATCACACATTTATATTCTTAAAAAAAAGAATTTAGTTGTTCTTTAATAATTGGGTATATTTTTCTATATTACACAAAAAATTAATAATAAAAAAATATTATTTGAGTAGAAAAGTAGTTCAAATATAATATAATATAATATTATAGTGAGAATTATTTTCTCAATTTCAATGCTTTATGCGGACAGTTTATTTTGTTTTGGCATTGAATATTATAGAGTGGTAATATACTACCTATATGGAGGATTCTTATGAAATTGATTTTATTAAACATTCTTACATATTTTTAATAATAATTCAATAGACAAGATTGTATTAATTTTAAAATCTTAGATATTAAAAGAATTAACATAGAAGTTATTATAGACCAAAAAATTAAATTATTGCAGTTATGTCATTTCCCTATGATTTCTTATATTTAATATTTTAGAGCCATTTTAGTCTATCAATATTATATTTGTGCTTTTATAATAATATAGGCTCCTTTAAATAGATTGGGACAATAATACGTTTTCAAATTAAATAAGTAATATGAATTTTTTAAGAAGTATATCCGAAAAGTAATAAGATTACAAGGCTAATATCTATTCCCAAAATTGTACTAATAGGATTCCTAAAGGTAATCATGTAGGAATTTTAACGTGTAGTATTATGTCTTAAAACTAATAGGATTACAAGGCTAATGTCTAGAATTCCAATTATGTCCTTTTATTATGAGTTATTATCCTTAATATTAAAAGGTTATTTTTGTAATCCAGTATTTTATTCATACTTTTATATATTACCAGTCTCTCGTCACGTGCTTTGCACGTGTATCCCGAGAAGGGACAGATCCAGGGTTATGGTATCGGATTCACGTAAGACATTGAGCATAATTTATGTATAAAAATCTATTAAAATTGTAACAAATAGTAATATGAACCCATAACTTTTAAAACATAATGGATTTATTAAAACAAACAAACAAAAACAATAATCTAGTGTAATCCACAAGTGAATGGATTCAACGCTAAAATCTTAAAGATTGAAACCTATAGAATTTAAATCCTGGATCCGGCTTTGATCTCAAGTTAATTAGTACAAAATATTTAAAAATCCATGAGTAAGTTAGTAATAAACTTTAAGAAAACCATGAGTCATTTAGTATAATTTTTTAAAAACCATCATATAAGATTATTAAAATTGTTTTTGAGCAATAAAATAAAAACGAAAGGATAATATATAAATTCACATTATAAAAACCATATAATATGATCCTTGATTAGTGATTTAGTAGTTGAGGTTAAAAATGATTAAATGTCATTACTTCGTATGAATATGAAGAACTAAAGAGATGCATATGTTATTGTGTGAATGATTTGACACATGTGCTCCGAAAAAAATATTATATGGAAAATAATAAAACTTAATTATTCTAAAAAATATTATTTAAGTTATGAAAATATTAGCTTCCTTGGCTTCTTATTTGTCGTGAAAGCCAATAATTTCAACCAACATGCTCTTCATATATATGCTATATATAATGAAATAAATATTCAAAAGGATAATAAACAATTATACATGAAAAACACAAGCTTATGCACTTCATCATATCATCATATTCTTTATTAAATATGCACCAGAAACTCAATAAAATTAATATACATGACATAGTCCTCAACTACACACTCGATCAAACTGTTCATGCTTCTTTGAGACTTGGGAATATTAAAAACTACAACAACAAAAAAAATTAAGACTTAATATTCAAGAACACTAATAGTCACGGTACAGTTCCAACAAGAAAACAAATATTTACATTCCAAACAAATCATAGGAGTACTTAAGAATTTTCGTGTTCTAACGTCTTAAAACGTGCATGTATGAGATATGTGAAGAGTGAGGTAATTGAGTACAAATTTAAGAATATTATCCTATTTAGATCTTGCTCAATATTTTTATTACTTATACATATTGTTCAGTTAATTGAACAACAACTGAAGGGGTTAGCATGTAGCCAATAAGTATGACTTTTTAAATTTCATGATCTTACTTTCCAAGAGATGCTACAAGAGCTTGGATTTTGTTAAATAGATGAATTTTATCCACAAAATAAATAAAAAATAATTTAATTTATTATCTTTTTTCGAGGTAAATAATCGAAAAAGTAAAGTTCGTGTGCATAAAAATACCGTGAGGCCATCGGTTTATACAACACTTCAAGCCCTTATTATGAAGGTGAATATACAATACTCACCGCATAAAAACATATATCACACACATAAAATAACGCTATTAAGGCATTAATATGAGAATCAACACTATAAAAAAAGAGAGAAAATGACATATAAAGTGAAATAGATGGGTCAAGGATTAGGAATAAAGAGGAAAAAAATGAACCCAACTTTTGCCAACTAACTCCTAACAAATCTCTATGACTCCAGTGCATTATTAGTGTTAGTTCCTATATAGCCATAGGAATGACTCTTTAAATACTACGCATTTTACCTTTGCATATGAACTTGGTCTATAATTGATATAAATGTAACTTTTGAAATTACTTATCTATCTTATAAGATTAACTAAGGAAATAAAAGCATTGAGTTTAGAGATTATAAATTATACCTGCATATGAAACTGGTCTATAACTTTTCAAATTGTTAACCTTCTGAGAGTAACCAAGAATTTTTTTTTTTGTGTGTGTGTTTCTTGAAAGTAATAATCTAAAGAAAAAGAGAGACACAAAAGTAAAGTTACCGAATAGGAATCGATTGGAATGGAGCCCAACGTTCATAGTCGAAGCCACATTGTAGATGAAATGTTGGAAAAATTGATAAATAAGTAAATGGAGGAGTGGAAAGATGATATTCATGAATTAGTAAATACTGTTAAAAGGTGAAAAATTAACTATTCAATGCACATTTTAAAGACTGATATTAATTGATAGTGGAAGATGGAACTTATTCTAAATTTAATAGATTACAATACATTAACTTTAGAAACATATTAGTCAATTTTTCAAATTAAAACAATATGTTCATGTTTTATATTTAATATACTGTCACAATCCAAATTCCCAATCTTATGGATCGTGATGGCGTCTATCGTGAAATCAGGAAAGCCACACATTTTATTTATTAAAAGTTATTTTCAAGAAAATCACCACATTTACAACAAGAGTCTCGCTTTTATAAAGCATCTAACATTTGGACATCATTAATAACATGAATAAAAGAACCCCGATCCTAGATCTAGTGTCACCGAGTCATGAGCTGCTACAATGTAAGAGTGTCAAAATACAAACTGGATAACATAGTCTGAAATAATAAAAGTGCAACAGGAAGATAAAGAAGGAGAAGGCGAGGTTGCGATCGCCGACTGCTACCTCGACGACTCCGAAAGAAACTCTGACAGCCGCTCAGCAACCACTATCGGGTCCCGATGTACCTGGATCTGCACACGAGGTGCAGGGCGTAACATGAGTACACCAACTCAGAAGTAACAAACCTAAACTATGGGCTAAGAGTTAGTGACGGACTAAACCTCAATAATTAAATCATCAGCATACAAAATTTAGGCATGTTCACAGTTTATAAGAAAATAACAACTGAATATGATAGATATACCTCAATATGCTCTACATGCCAACGTGTCACAGTGTGAAAATGCACATAGTGCTCATAACTCTTCCACAGAAGTCCACCCAGTACTATATATGGCTCTCAGGCCCAGGGAAGTTCCATCCCAGAATATGCATAAACACCGGTGACCGTACTCCCTCCGTACTGAGGAAAAGGCTAGTCCCGCCCCACGGAGAAGATCCATCTCCAGAATACAACATTCGGACAAAATCCATGTCCAGGGACGATCCATCCCTCATAGCATCAGCTTCGGACAAGATCCATGTCCAGGGAAGATTCATCCCTCACATAACATCAGCTTCGGACAAGATCCATGTCCAGGGAAGATCCGTCCCTCACATAACATCAGCTTCGGACAAGATCCATGTCCAGGTAAAATCCATCCCTCATCATCAATGCGCTCACTGGGAGTGTAAAGACTCCGGAGGGGCCTTAGTGGCCCAAACGCTATATCAAGCCAACAAAGGCATGATTTAAGTATCGCTGCGGTGTGCAGTCTGATCTCATAGCTGTCTCAATAACAGGCTGTCACGACCCGAAATTCCACCTTCAGGCCATGATGGCATCTAATATTGAACTCGCTAGACAAGCCAACGTTACTAGTTATTCCGAATTATTCCTTTGATGTTTAGCATATTTAAAAGTGACATGTAAGAACAAATAGATATGAGAAAGCGGAAGGTAAGAAATTCAACATCTTAAATAATAATTCTTACAAAAATTTCCTTAAACATACCCCCAAGACTGGTGTCAAAATTCACGAACAATCTAAGATTTTGCTAAAAACAAAGTTTGAACAAACAATACAACTGTCTCAAAAGTACAAGAGAAGATAGAAAGAAAAAGGAAGGAGATAGGAGGTGACGCAAAGGCATGCGGACGCCTGCAGGACTACCTCAGTGTCGCCTGTGGACTGAAGGATACTCCCTCGATCACTGTCCACCGGGTCCGATACCGTAATCTGCACAACATAAAGAAGTGC
Organism: Nicotiana knightiana; assembly: GCA_005239525.1. Lineage (NCBI taxonomy): Eukaryota > Viridiplantae > Streptophyta > Magnoliopsida > Solanales > Solanaceae > Nicotiana > Nicotiana knightiana. The sequence goes on along the minus strand of ML438722.1, from coordinate 21,547 downwards.
AGGTGTAGCATCAGTACAACCGACCCCGTGTACTGAGTAAGTGTCGGGCCTAACCTCGGCGAAGTAGTGAGGAGGCTAGGACACGACAAATAATAAACACCTGTGCAATTTAATAATATATAATAGAAATAACGGCAGGAAGTAAACAGTTAAGTACAAATACGGGAAGAACATGCCAGCGTACAAAGGGGGAAAACACTTATTGAGTAACAGAACATGGCAACCGTCTAGTATCAGAATAACAACAGAGAACAAACAAGTGCACGGCAGCACCCTTCGTGCTTTACTCTCATTCTCGCCAAAACAAGTGCACGACATCACCCTTCGTGCTTTACTCTCATTCTCACCAAAACAAGTGCACGACATCACCCTTCGTGCTTTACTCTCATTCTCACCAAAACAAGTGCACGACATCACCCTTTGTGCTTTTACCTCACAATATCATGGCACGGAATTATCCTTCGTGCATTATCTCTCATATCATGGCACGGCATCACCCTTCGTGCTTTTAAAATCACAATATCGGCACGACATTAACCTTCGTGCTTTTTAAATATAAATCATGGCACAACATCACCCTTCGTGCTTTACACTCTTTCTCACCCAATAATAACCAGAACAACAATTTGGCAAGGAAGAACCACAATACAAACCATAATTTACAACATCCCGGCAAGGGAACAATAACAGAAATATCACCGTCCCGGCAAGGGAACACTAATAGAAATATCACCGTCCCGACAAGGGACCCATCTATAACCAATCTCACTGAACGTACAACATAAACAAAGTAATCCTCAACCGAACAACTAATCAACAGTGTTCACAACCCAGTATTTCCAACAATTGAATAATCTCCAAAATAGAAGCTACTTCATAATACAGTGGATATCGAAGAAAAACACATATACCATAAGATATGACTCACGGGCATGCTTGACAACAAGGTATAGGTACTCGTCACCTCACCTATACATTGAACATGATAATAACACATAGCACATATGACTCAACACTTATTCCCTCAAGCTAGGGTTAGGCCAAACACTTACCTCGATTCCAAGAATCCAAATCAAGTCTCTAGTACTGCTTTCCCTCTCGAATCCAACTCCGAAAAGGTAGTATCTAGACATAATCGACTCAACAATATCAATAATGACTCAATAATCCAATCCCAAAGCCTAAATATGCATTTCCCATCATTCTTCCAAAAATACAAAAATTCGACCCCGGGCCCGCATGGTCCAAACTCGAGGTTTTGACCAAAACCCGATCACCCATTCCCCCACGAACCCGAATATATAATTTATTTTGAAATTCGACCCCTAAACGAGGTTGAACTCCCCAAAATTCCAAAAGCCCTAACTCTACCCAAAACTCCCAATTTCTACCTTTTAACCCATGATTTTAGGCCTAGAATCTGATAATAGTTGATGAAAATAAAAGAAGATGGAGTTAAGAACACTTACCTATGAAGTTATGGAGGAAAAGTCTCCCAAGAATCGCCCAAGAAGAGTGGAGAAGAAGAAAATTGTGAAAGATGTCAAAATCCCGTAATGGGTATTCTGTTTTTGAGCATTTAAATAACCTGGCAAAATTGGCTACCGCGATCGCGACATGTGCCCTGCGATCGCGGAGGGTACTGGTCTTGGACTTACGCGATCGTGAATTGAAGGCTGCGATCGCAGAGAAACCGGACATGCACCCCCACGATCGCGGACCGATTGATGCGATCGCAGAAGGGAAAATACCCAGCCCCATCCCCAGCTCTCATATACTCTATGCGATCGCGGATAGCTCTATGCGATCACATAGAGGAAACTGACCTCCCCCTCACTTAAAGCTATGCGATCGCAGCTAACCCTACGCGATCGCATAGAACAAAGCATCAGACACCATAACATCCCATTTACACCAGATTTTTCCTAAGTTTAGCACCCCGACACCTACCCGAAACTCACCCGAGCCCTCGGGGCTCAAAACCAAATATACACACGACCTCAACAGCATCCTACGAACTTATTCGAGTAATTAAACAACTAAAATAACATCAAAAACAATGAATTAAACTAAAAAAAATCATAGAATTTTCTCAAACTTCATAAACTTCTAAATTCTCCAATTTTGATCCGAAACACGTCAAACCAAGTCCGTTTCTTTCCAAATTTTACAGATAACTCACATAACACATATTGAACATGTTCCGGGCTCCGGAACTAATATACGGGCTCAGTAACACAAATTTCACATCAAAGTTCATTTTCAAAAGCCTTTCTTATTTTCAGAAAATAATTTTCTTTAAAAATTCATTTCTCGGGCTTGGGACCTCGGAATTCGATTCCGAGCATACGCCCAGGTCCCATATTTTCCTACTGACCCTCCAGGACTGTCAAATCACGGGTCCGAGTTCATTTACCAAAAACATTGACCAAAGTCAACTTTATTCCATTAATTATCATAATTTCAATTGTTCAACACATTTCCACATATAGACTTCCCCGGCTACGCGCTCGGGCTGTGCACGCACATCAAGATGAGATTAACAGAGGCTTTCGGTACCTCGGAACACAATTTTTGCTAAATTAACACAAGATGACCTTTTGGGTCATCACACAGGCTCTCGGCCTCACTCAGTCATTACTCTCCAGTCTCACTCACATGGATCACAGATGCATCCATCAGCCCGAAACAATGATAAGTATGCATATAATTAACAATAAGAGACTGAGGTATGAAGTGATATGCTATAACATGACTGAGTATATGGAATCAAATAAATCACAAAATGAGATAGTAACATACGACCACTCAGGTCTCAGCATTTTTGGCGTGAAGTCTTAATATATATATATATATATATAACTTATCATGATTTCTACCATGTTCTCATTATTCACATTAATAGAAGCACATATATTATCAGGGAATAATCCCTAAGCGGTGTCATGGAATGAACCAGGTCACAAGTCTCACAGTGCACGCCCGCACGCCCGTCACTTGGCATGTGCGTCACCAATTCTAATCACATAACAAGTAGTTCGGGGTTTCGAACCCTCAGAACTAAGTTTGGAAACGTTACTTACCTCAATCAAGCCAAAACTACTCCACAATGCCCTTGCTGCTCGACTCGGCCACAAATTGCCCCGAATCTAACCAAAATCAGCACTATATCATTAGTATATGCTAAAGAAGCGAAGCCCACATCAAAATTATCAAATTACATCACAAATCCCGAAGGCCAAACCCGGCCCTCGGGACCACGTCTCGAAACTCGATACAAATCACAAAACTAGAACCCTTACACTCCCACGAGTCCATACATACCAAATACATCAAAATCCGACTGCAAATGACCCCTCAAATCCTTAAATCAAAGTCTCAAGTTTCAAGCCCTAACCCCTCAATTACACCATTAAATCCCACAAATTTCATGATTAATCAGTCAAATATCAACATATTCAAAAGCATTACCTCAATGAGTTCCCCTTGAATCCCTCTTCAAAATCCCTCAAAAAGCTCCAAACTTGTCTTAAAAAATGGTGAAGTATGAAAAAATACGCGAAGGCTGGAATTTATATGCTCTGCCCAGAGGTTCTGCACCTGCGGCCCATTTCACGCGCCTGCGGGACCGCACCTGCGATCAAGGCGCCGCACCTGCGACTCTCACTAATTCCCCAGATTCCGCACATGCGCCCCAGGCCTCGTACCTACGAGCCCGCAGGTGCGGTCAAACACTCCGCTTCTGTGACCTTCTCCGCTTCTGCGGTCGCCTCCCTCTCCTACGACTATCGCACCTGCGGTCTCCAATCCGCAGGTGCGGACAAAGTAGTAAGTTGGCACCAGCAGCAACTTTGCTGCATTTTTCCAAGTCTAAATCTCCGCTAACCGTCCGAAATCAATCCTGAGCCCCTCGAGACCCCAACCAAACATGACAACACATCTCATAATCTCGTTCAAACTTAGTCGAGCCTTCGAAACACCAAAATCACCTCAAATTCAAGCCTATGAACTTTGAACTTCTAAATTTCACCAAGGATGCTGAAACCATCAAAACACATCCGATTGACCTGAAAATTTGCACACATATCCAAAATGACATTACGAACTTGCTCCAACTTCCGAAATTCCATTCCGACCCCGATAGCCTATTTTCCCCTGCCGACCGGAAATCACCAAAAACTAACTTTTGCCAATTCAAGCCTAATTCTACACTGGACATCAAAACTTCATTCCGAACACACTCCTAAGTCCCAAATCACCTAACGAAGCTATTCGGGCTATAAAATCCACATTCCGAGGTCGTTTACCAAATAATCAACTTCCGGTTGACTTTTCTAACCATAAGGCCAACTTAAGAGACTAAGTGTCTCATTTCTCTCCAAAAATCGCTCCGAACCCGAGCCAACCAATCTAACACAACGTAATGAAGCTGAACCGCATATAATGAAGCAAAAACGGGGAAAACGAGGCTAAACTCTCGGAACGACCGGCCGGGTCGTTACATATACGTACTATACATTTATTATATATTGAAATGTATTTACATTTTAGTAAATTTGATGGACATTTTCATATTTCCACTTTAGACTTAGTAGTCCTATTTATTAATTAGATTTTTAATTAGAGTTTAATTTAGTGTAGGGGTAAAATGGTAATCTAATTTTGAACGTAGGAGCTTTTCACTTTTAGTATAACTAGTTTTAGAGTACGTGCATTGCACGTGAATTCCACGTCTATCAATAAGAAAGTGCATATAATATATAATAAAAATGAATTATGTGTAGCAATTGATGTCGAGGTAGCTGCAACATTCATTTAAATCGAAAACCAATGTTACTATATTATGCAATAGTTAAATCAAAGTAACTGACTGCATGCAAAGACAGAAACTTTAGGTAAGTTTGTTATATAGTATTTTTAATTATATATATTTACAAATATTATGTTATGTTTTTGTATCAGATCTAATATAATATATCTTTTATAGACAATGTTTCTTGGTGTATATTCATTTTTTTTGGCCACTTCAATTGTTCTATCATAATCAATAAACCCTTATTCATGAAATTGATATACTCCTTAAAAGTGCAACATATAGTTGTACATGTGAGAAAACATGTTACGAAACGTACATTCCAACGTTAGGATCGTTTGACCGTGTACTTTATTTATTATATGCTTTATTAATTGTCATCCAAAAGTGTATATATATATATATATTGACAATTAACTTAGATCAGAGCATAAGTAAGAAATTTATGCTTATTGTTTTAGACAAAATATTTCTTAATGTGATTCCTACGATAATGCTTATTGTTGGAAGGATTATTTATTTGCTGATGTATGCTTATTATTTTAGTCGAATGTTAGTGAGATATTGTTTTTTTTTAACGATATTTTCACGATTTTTAAATTCATGAATTCTCAATATATTTCTTTTACCTATATGAAGTCTCTTATTAGTTGAACTGGTAGTGTATAAGGTCGTACAAAGTATACTAATGCTACTCACTCAACCCATCATCATGTTAGAAAAGTAGAAGAATTTTTTAACATCATCAATTTGCATAAAAGCTACATCTTAATTACTAAATTTAAAATAAGAGAATCCATGAAGATAAGTACGTTTCGCCAAATAATGTTTCATAACCAAGCAAGCCAAAGGAAGATGACTACTTACCTTTTTTCAGCTGATTTTTCATAAAGAAAGAAAACTTATACAAAAATACGTGACAAAATTTAGGACTACTTCTTTTTCTTTTTCTATATAAAATGAACTCTTTCAAGCATCACTAAAAGATAACGTGGTGTTGAAACACCGAACTCTTCATGAATTTTAGATAAACTAATATTTAAAATTTTGAAATTAATTGTGAATTTTTAAGTTTCCGAGAACTTAACCTTATATAATTGAAATTTTATTTATTATAGAAAGAAATTTATTTGTTGGTAGAAGAAAGTTATAAAGAAAGAAAATTTTGATATATAAACTAATGATGTATAACATATTTAAAATGTCGTTCGTATCTTACAATTCACGATATTTCATGGCAATTTTCAGAAGATCAAATCATTAAGAATACATAGAGAAGGTCAAGTTTTGAGAGTTTGTGGAAAGAACATGTAATTGATGATTGAATAATTCAATTATCAGCAACTCTCAATAGCTTTATCAAGCTTCCTTCCTTCTCTAGTTTGTTATCAAATTTGTTTTGTCTCTTGTTTAATGAAAGCACAGTTATTATCCCGGCTATCAACAATGGTAAATGAAATCTATTTTGAATTTTACATATACCCATCGTCAATGCCTAAAAGTAGTTCAAGATCCTACCAAAAGTTTGAATTAAGTTCAGGATCATACCAAAATTTTGAAATCTTTCCGATAGTTTTGCATAAGGGCAATTGCTTCTTTCTTGCTTTGTTGGCAAGTCATTGTTGCAGCTTCCTCCATTGCAATAAATATTTTAAAAATTCTGTTGATTAATTAAGATGGATTAAAGACCAACACAAAAAATAACATACAATTAAAAACCACTAAACATAGTTAAAGAATAATTACATATCAAAATTAATCAAGCTTCTGCAATTATAAAAAAATCTTTGGCGTTCATTATTCTTTAATTAAATATAAACCTGTTTGCATCAATCTGCAATGCAATTTGCAACATAAAAGAATAACATACCATCGAACATAGTTAAATACGAACTACATTAAATTAATCAAGCTTGTGCAATGACGAAAAATATCTTCTACGATCATTATTATTTAATAAAATATTACTAAACTTGTTTGCACCAATCTGCAATTTATGCGATTTGCAGCACTATCTGAAACTTATGAATACCTGCACACACAAAAAAATACACGTAAAAATCTTAAACAAAAAAAAAAAACTAAAGAATCTTAAACATAAAATAAAGCCACACAATAAAGGATCCTATCCAGAAAGAGTAACACTAAAGACGACTAATAAACCTAAATATACCAAACCAAACTATTTTAAAACAAAGGACTCCTAAACCTAAATACAAGTTACATAAAAAGTCGACACTTTTTGTTTTTTTCCAAAAATAAAAATTTAGTACTAATTACAATTACAATTATATTCGACAGGGATTTCGTGCTTTTAGTATAGTATAGAAGATACAGATATAGATATATAATAATTATAATGGTATAGATAGATATATTTCGAGGAAACTAACAAAAATAGCAAACACGTAATGCTCCTCTTCTAGAAATATACTTGCTATGCATATTGATCTATAAACTGTGCCCTCATGTGAAGAGTCAAAATTGAACAACAATTATAATTACGCTTTAATCCCAAAAAATTTGTGATCGCGTGAGTCCCGTTGGTCAAAATTCTGAGAAAAGAAAAAGCAAAGAGAAGTAGTTGTACTATTGCACTGATTAGGCTGAGCCCCACGAAAAAGAGAAGACAGAAGAAGACATAACAGTAACTCATGGTGGCTATTTACTACGTAACATTCAGCCAAAATTGGTAGGTCCTAACAATATGTAGTCACATACCATCCTCCACGAGTCCTGTTCCCGTTTCCCACTTCCTAGATTTCATCCTCTCTTTTTTTGTTAAGTATAGATTTCATATTTTATTACTTTGTACATATTTTAAATCATTCAATTCATTATCTTTAATGCCTTCTTAAAGTCCTATAAATACCCGTTCTAGTACCCATTCATCTCCATCCTGCACAGTAACAAAGAGCTAGAAAAATACACAGAAAGATGGAGAGTTTCCCAGTGGTTAACATGGAGTTGCTTAACAGTGAACAAAGGGCTGCAACAATGGAGACAATAAAGGATGCTTGTGAGAACTGGGGCTTCTTTGAGGTATAACATTAAACTATAATTTTCTCTAATATCTTTCTGACCGTGTAGAATTTGAGTAATTAATAACATGTTAGTACGTATAAAGGGACCTGTAATTATCTTATAAATGGCTTGGTTGTGCCAATATTTTAAAAATTCATATGAAGGTGGTAAATCATGGGATCTCTCATGAGCTTCTAGACACAGTGGAGAAGTTCACAAAGGGGCACTACAACAAGTGTATGGAAGAAAGGTTTAAGGAAATGGTGGCAAGTAAAGGGCTTGAAGCTGTTCAGACTGAAATTAAGGATTTGGACTGGGAAAGTACTTTCTACTTGAAACACCTTCCTGTTTCAACCATCTCACAAGTTCCTGATCTTGAAGATGAATACAGGTCAAACCATCTCTAATTTTGCATTATCTGTGCTTTTTCACATTAATTGTGCCGATTTTTCACTTCAACTTTTAACCTGCATATCTTGGACCACAACATTAATGGATTCTTTTTCCCCTTTGGATTTACTTCTACTAGAGGCAGATTTAAGGCGCCTTTTGTCGGTTCAACTGAAATATTGCTTGGAAGTAGCCTCTTGCAGGAATGCAATGTAAGATTGCATATAATAGACATTGTGGTTCAGCTATTCCACGGACCCTCGCATAGAGGAAGCTTACTGCACCGGACTACCTTTTGTTCAAATTATGTACTACTTTGTACTATATTTGATAAAAAAAAAAATCAAAAATTTATGCATAGAATCAAAACAAACTCATGCTCTAGATCCTGAATTCAACCTTTGATTTGCTGACTTTACATGAAAAATGACAGGAAAATCATGAAGGAGTTTGCTGAAAAGCTAGAGAAATTAGCAGAACAACTTTTGGACTTGCTCTGTGAAAATCTAGGACTAGAGAAAGGTTACCTGAAGAAAGCCTTTTATGGTTCAAAAGGTCCTACTTTTGGCACCAAAGTTAGCAACTACCCACCATGTCCCAAGCCTGATTTGATTAAAGGCCTCAGGGCTCACACTGATGCTGGTGGAATCATCCTTCTATTCCAAGATGACAAAGTCAGTGGTCTGCAACTACTCAAAGATGACAAATGGATCGACGTTCCACCAATGCGCCACTCCATTGTCATCAACCTCGGTGACCAACTTGAGGTATATCCAACGATTTAAGCCATAAACGTTGTCACTGTAAAGTGTGTTTACATTATCAGTACAACTTAACCTGAGATTTAGTTACACACACAAATGATGTCAAGATTCTTTATTATTGGGTTAACTTTTAGGTGATTACTAATGGAAAGTACAAGAGTGTGGAGCATAGAGTGATTGCTCAGCCTGATGGAAACAGAATGTCCATTGCTTCCTTCTATAACCCGGGGAGTGATGCTGTCATCTATCCAGCACCAGAATTGTTGGAGAAAGAGAACGAAGTCATGTATCCTAAGTTTGTTTTTGAGGACTATATGAAATTATATGCAGGTCTTAAATTCCAGGCTAAGGAGCCAAGGTTTGAAGCAATGAAGGCTGTGGAAACTGCTGTCAACTCTGCCCCAATAGCTACTGTTTGAGACTTTGATGGAGTATTAATTAGAAAACTGATTACTGAGAAGAAAATGGCTTAGTATTAAGATTATGATGATGTAGTATTGATTTGTTTATGTTGATTAGTGGGGGTGTTTTTCTTGTTTTATGCCACTTGGGTTTTTTCATGTACTGTTGTCTGGTAGTAAGATGTCTAAGAGGAGTTTATTGTGAACTTCTTAAAAAAAAGTTCCTTTTAACTTGAATTAACTCTTTTCTAGCAAATTAATCTGTTTTTATATTAGTGCTAGTTTACCTAAAAAGGAATATGTTAAAAAGAACATTCAATCCAAAATCAAAAGTGGAGTCTCTTTGTAAAAAACAGAAAATTACAAAACTCTTTCCTTTTTTATTTCACTAAATCATTAGAGTCATTTTCTTTTGTCTTTTTTTTTAAGATTAAGAGGTATGAATCTGTATGCATATCTGAATATCAATGTGTGTAATAAAATTAAGATGTCTGAATCTGAATACAAATCCGAATGTTATGATGTATATTAATATCTTAACACTAAATGATTAAGACGGTTTGTTTTTTAACATCTGAATAAATAAAATTTTTTGTTATTTAAAAATTATAACCATAAAATTTAAATAAATTACTAATTTACTTAAATAAATATATGGTAGTTGATGATGGTGATGATTAACGGTGGTATTTTGGAATACCAACTAGAGCTGGTTATTATAGTGATTTTGGTTGATAGTGGTGGTTCGAGATAGTAGCTAGTAGTGATTGGTAATAGAGATTATGGTTGAGAATTGTGGGTAGTGATAATTGACAATGGTGGATGGTGGTGCTGATGGTTGAGGAAAGTGGTTGTAGTTCATAATGGTGGGTACTCGCTGTTATGGTTAATAAAGGTGGTAGTAGTTGAGGTGGGTGGGTGGATGGTTGTGGTTGAGAATGATGGTGGTGGCGGCGGTGGTAGTTGGTAATTGTAGAAGTGGTGAGTGATGTTAGCCAATAAAATGGTGAGGTGGTGAGTGATGGTAGTCAATAATGATGGCAGTGACGATTATACTTGAGGATGGTGGTGGTCGGTGGTGGTTGTTGAGTATAAAGGTGGTGGATGGTAGTTGATAATGGTAGGCAGTGACGGTAATTAATTGTGAATATGGATAGTAACATTCTAATGAAATTAAGTCTCTGTTATAGATCTTAATCATTCAGACCTATTGAGATCCATTAAGTGGTTGTGAAATTAAAAAAACAAACACACTTATGATCATGATCTGAATAATTCAGATTCAGACTTAAAAACAAACACACTTTGTTTACCTCGAAATTTGGTGTTAACAATTATATTTGATTTGTGATTCTAAAAATATGTGATTTATTTCAATACTAGTAAATAAGCAAGAAATACTAGGTGTAAGTAAGAAAAATATGATAACCAAACCAGTGTTGTCAAAGGAACGGGGGCCTCGAGCTCTATAGCCTCGTGGTCTCGAGGTCGGTTAGTAGTAATAAAGTATGAACAATAAATGAAGAACAATAAAGTTGAAGAATAATCTTAAGCACAGTAAACGAGAAAAGCAGAGTAGAATATTTTATAGCAGTGAATGATGATCTTTACAAATGATTGGAGTTCCCTTTATATAGGAGGGGAAAATACATCTGCATTTACAGTAAAAAATACTATTGGTATAACTGTATAACCGCCTAGTACGGATTTGTACGAACCAATCCTGAGATTTACGCCTTGTCCTATATGCCTTTGAGAAATTCTCGTTTTTTCTTGACTGTCATCGATTTTGCACTGCCTCGAGGTAGACCGTTTCGGGCCTTCGATGTGTTATCTCGAGGTATGCGTTCTGAGATCGGTCTCGAATCTTACTTCGAGTCTTCCGAGCTCGGGTTCGGAACACAATAGGGACTTCAAAATCGGACTCCTCCGATTTTAGCCGTATACAGATAGTCCTCGCGTTTCTTAGAATGAAATGATTAGAAACGATTTGAATTCCCAAGGTCCTTGATGATGATATCATTCCTATGACGTAGGCGTTGAAATGACCGAAGCGTCACGTCGGTTCTCTTCCCCAAAAGCATTGAGTACACGTCACAGCCGGTTGGCCACAAGTATCAATGAACAGTCGCCGTCTTTCTCTATATATACCCACTTTCGTTTCTCATTAGGAACTCTTTCACTCTGCAATACTTACTCTCTTCTATAAGCTTCCTTTTCTCCACCAGTTCTTCTGCCGTATTAGCCTAAAACCTCGCCAGTTTATTCATTTCCTCCTTCTTTTTCTAAAGAAACTATGGCCAAACCTTCTAAATCCGTTCCTCAGAAAGAAGGAACCTCCACTTCTACTTCCTGTCTGGGCGGTGGTAAACCGTTAGCGCTTAATGAGATCGTGTCGAGCAATTTTTCTTTAAAGAAAGACTTTACAATAGAGAACCCTCCCGATGTCCCCGGCCGTCAGGAACACGCATCAAGGTACATAAGATCCATCGAGGAAAGACACCTTGAAGCTGTGAGGAGAGAGTGTAAATGGGGGAAGAAGGTCGTTCTGCAAATACCCTCTTGCGAAGATGATATCACGACCTAGGTAGAGGGGTTCTTGAGTGTGTACACATACCCCTTTACAGTGGGTCCCTCGACCCGCTCGTGCTCGAATTCTAACAAAAATATCAAGTTACCCTGGGCCAGATTCATTCATCCTTCTGGCAGATCATATTAATGATGAGGTTCTTCGCCGAAAAGGCCGGGATCGAGCTCACCCTTAGTCACCTCATCCGATTATATCGACCTCAACATTTCCGAGGTTTAATCAAACTCCAACCCCGATCTACCAAGTCCTTCTTTGCCAGTAACGACAAAGTCAGGGATCGAGGTTGGATGAGCCGGTTTATCCGGGTGAGGACCATCGACATTATTCCTAAGGAGTTCCTGCCGTTCCCCGAGAAATGGAACTTCGAACGTGAGTAAAATGCTTTGCTTTATTTCTTTTTCATAATTTTTGTTGAACTTCGAATAATCGTTCCTTTTCTACTTCCACAGTGGTCCCATGGATGCCTAATGCGGTCCTCGACCTCGAGGACTGGGCTCACAAACAGGCTGCTACTTCATCATACGACAAACGTGAGTGGAAGGATTTGTCGAAGCGCAAATGGGAAGCAAAACATCACGGTACGTGTCATAATATCTCTTCCCTTAATAAAAATACCTTTCTTCATGTGGCCTAATTCCATTGTCACAGGTATTGGCGATTTCTCCGAGATAAGGCCGCCACCTCTCGGGGAGGAAGAGGGATCCTCGACTCCAAAGCCAAAGAAGGATAATAATAAGAGAAAGAGTTCCTCGAAGAGCGAGGATACTCAAAGTGAAGTAGAGCCTGCTCGAAGGCGCAGAAAAAACGTTATCATCTACGAGGATTTTGACTTTGTCCATCGGTCCATGGATGATGATGACGACGAAGTGGAGGATTCGACATTGGTGACTTGAACCAGAAAGTATTCTGAGGCTATTAAGCTTGCTGAAGCCGAAGCTCCTAGCCTCGAATGAGGATTTTCAAAAGAGAAAAGGGATGAAGGCCCTTCATCACCTGACTTGGTGACTGCTTCTCAGACTTCGGGAAATACTCCGAAAGGAGAGAGCTTCGAAGCTCCTCTGCTCGATCAGAGTGCCTCAAGTGATCTCCCCGAGGCCGTGACTGCAGATCATTCACCGTCATATCCAGCTTTTTCTGAAGATGCCATAAGGGACACTCAGAACCTGAAGACGAGTGAAAACGACCCCTTCCAGGGTTGCTTTACTGGGGTTGATGAGGCCGAACCAGCGGATGCAAGCTCAATCTTCGAGGAGGTTCAACGTCTTTTCTCAATTTTAAGTTTTTAATAGCAATATAATTTTTCCAACTTCATTCTTTCTTCTTTGGTCTGATCGATCTTTCGTTTCTGCAGGCCTTCGACAAATTTAAGACTGGGATGTGTCACTGTGAGGCCGAATTGCGTAGATCCTCGAACGAGGAGAAATCCCTCAGGCTTCTTTGTGACAAGAAGGAAAAGGAATTGAGGCATCTTCGATCAGAGTTGATCAGAGCTCGTGAATACGAGGACGAGCTAGAGAAGCAGGTAACCTTAGTTCTGAAAAAATATGGACTCCCTCTCTCGTCTTCGGAGGCTAACACTTCGATATCTCAGTTGCAGCAAAAGGTGGAGATACTGGAATGCCTTCAGGATGAGGTTGACCACGTCAACTCTGAGTGCAATGAATGGAAGGCACATATGGACATCCTTGTTGCTGTAAAAAAAGATGCATTGGCAAAGGTATCTTCCCTTGAAATTCAACTTCGGAATGCTCAAGAGAGCAATTCGGTTCAGGCGGGCAGGATAGCCGAGCTCGAGGCTGGTCTCATGAAGGTCAAGGCCGAAGTTGAGAAAGCTTGGACTGAAGCAAAATAAATACAAACCAAGGCCGACAAGACGGTGGCCATCTATTTGAAGGATGCTGCTGATGCTCAGATGGAATTGAGAGGGGCCTCCGACCGGGAGAAAAGAAGAAACAATTATGTCTGTTGCCGATCTTGGAGGGAAACCTCTAAGAGATCCATGCTAAGGGCTTCGATCTCTCCGGGGAGATAGAGCAAGCCAAGACAGACGAGGCTAATGCCAAATTTGTTCTTCCCTCCGATGATGAAGTTGATGTTAAAGATGATGAAGAGGAGGCTGACGAGGAGGCTTCCGGGGAAGAGGTGGTCCTGAGGGGTTTGACGGAGACAAAGTCCTCGAGGCGGAAAAGATTCCCGAAGATCAGCCTGTCAAAGACCAAGCTACCGAAGACGTAGTCCCCATGGGTGTTTCCTCCGAGCAGGCGACCCCGACGATAGACTAGGACTTTTTAAATTTTGTGTAAGGTTTCCCTATGGGAGTATTGTAAATGTACTTTTGTGCCATCATCCGAATATAAGGAAATCTTTTGTTTCATCTTTGTGTTGTGTTAATTTCTGACTTGTCTTTTCCTTTGAGATTTATTTGTTGATGATCAGTCCGATGTATTGGACTTAGAATATAAAACCCTAAGGTTTTTGTGTTTTGATTGATGATCGATAGTAGATGACCACTTAAGGTCCGATCTTCGAGCTAAGATTTAGCTCGAGACTTTCGAGTTCGAACTGGGTAAGGTCTCGAGTACGGTGTACTTGGGCCTTTAAGTCCTTTTTAAGTATCGGCCCTTAGGTTTTAAAACATCGGACCTTAGGCTCTTTAGATTGGCCCTTAGGCTCTTTAGGTTGGCCCTTAGGCTCTTACATATTGACCCTTAGGCTCTTACACATCGGCCCTTAGGCTCTTTTTAGATTGGGTCAATTCGACCTCTAAAATGGCTACAATTATCCCCCTTTCTGGCTAAAGACTTGTAAGAATTTTTTTATGATTTGGCATGTTTTATTCGTTCGACTTTTCAATGGTTTGATTGTTTGGAACCTCGCTTGTAAATCGATGTGCAATGACAGTCGAGTACCTCTTGAGGTTTTCTCGAAGGCTGATATTTTCGAAGCCTTCACATTATTCAGGGCTGATTTTATTGAAGCCCCTTTTATTTTGCCAAGGGTAGCCTGATTTAACCGATTTTTCAAAGTATTTGAAAGCTTTTTGTTTTATGGCAGAAGTCGGACGTCTCCGAGCCGCATTATTTCGGTCGTAGCCTTTTCATATGACCGTAGTCTTTTATATGGCCGTAGCCTTTAGTCACCGAGCGAGATGGCCTTGACCTTAATATCGAGGGGATGCCTTTTTTAAGGTCTTATAATTTCATGTATGCCTCATTGAGGTCTTATAAGTTCGTGTATGCCTCATTGAGGTCTTATAAGTTCGAGTTTGCCTCATTGAGGTCTTATACGTTTGAGTTTGCCTCATTGAGGTCTTATAAGTTCAAGTTTTCCTCGTTGAGGTCTTATAGGCTCGAATTTTTAATGGCTCGTCGTGTTGACTGTCGATGATAGTCCCCGAGTATTTGAGTATATTTGGCCCTTGAGCCGTTAAATGTGAAATAGTAGACTTCTTCGAGGCACAAAGTGTTTCGATATAATAAGAGGGCTTCTTTGAGTAATCGATACATGTGTACATGTTTTTGCCATCGGGGGATCGACTATTCTATATGGACACGGTTCATTTGGCCGTTTGGCCCATTACAACATTCTCCTATCGAGGCCCTTCTTGGCATGACTTGTTTTCTTTGAAAATGTAACCTCCGAGGGTGATGCCCCCGGTATTCGAGGTTGATAGAAAAGAAGCCTTGAATACTTGTTGAGTTTTCCTTAGGTAGCATATAGGTGTTTCCTCGTTAAAAATCTTGCCGGTAAAACCCATTTGGGATAAAACACGATCTAAGGGAAAAAGAGTGCGACACATGCTTTAAAACCCAAGGTCTTCGAGTTGAAGGGTTCTTCGATATCTCCAATTGAACACCTGTAAGGAGTTAGTGTAAAATATATATATAAAAAAGGGAAAAGGTCATACCTCGGCAATAATAACGTTTGAGCAACGATATATTCCAATTGTTTGGTAGTTGCTCGCCTTCCCTTGTGCCAAGTTTGTAGGATCCTTTGCCTATGACTCCGAGGACACGGTACGGTCCTTCCCAATTAGGGCCTAGTTTCCCTTCATTGGGGTTTCGAGCATTGAGGGTGACTTTCCTTAGAACTAAGTCCCCGACACCAAAGTAGCGGAGGTTCGTTCTTCTGTTGTAGTACCTTTCGATCCTTTGTTTTTGAGCGGCCATTCGAACTAATACGGCCTCACGCCTTTCATCTAAAATCTTGAGGGAGGTGTTCATGGACTCGTTGTTTGAGTCCTCCGTGGTATGTTGAAATCTGATGCTCGGTTCCTCGACCTCGACCGGGATCAACGCCTCGGACCCATATACCAAAGAAAATGGGGTTTCTCCTGTGCTCGATTTCGATGTTGTTCGATATGCCCATAGTACCTCGGGCAACACTTCTCTTCATTTCCCCTTCGCATCATCTAACCTCTTCTACAAGTTTTGGATGATGGTTTTGTTTGTGGACTCGGCTTGACCATTTGCAATTAGGTGATAAGGCGTTGATAGGATCCTTTTGATTTTATGGTCTTCGAGGAATTTTTTTACCTTAATGCTGATGAACTGCTTCCCATTATCGCATGTTATATCGGAGGGAATCCCGAATCGACATATGATGTGGTCCCATATGAAGTCGATGACTTCTTTTTCTCTTATCTTATCGAAGGACTGTGCTTCTACCCATTTTGAGAAGTAGTCAGTCATAAATAAGATAAATCTAGCTTTACATGGCGTCGTTGGTAGGGGGACGACGATGTCCATCCCCCATTTCATGAATGGCCACGGGGATAGAACTGAATGGAGTTGTTCTCCATATGAACAACTAATTGTTGACGCCACCAAAATTTTATACTATTTTAGTGCAAATATTTCTTTTAGATCTAATCTTGATATTTAAAATTTTATCTTATTATTAATAGGTTTTGTTCGGAAAAAAAATCAAAAATTACAAAAAAAAATGTTCACATACTTATAGTGCAAGTTTTATTTCTATTTGTAAAGAGAAAAAGAAATTTACAAAAAAAAAAAAAAA
>ML438718.1:0-49782 GCA_005239525.1 Nicotiana knightiana | reverse complement strand
AAATAACAATATAATAAGTCCCACCTTATTCCGCCTCACATGCATCATAATGTTCCCACCTTATTTCGCCACATGCGTAACACACATATAAGCATATAAACATATCCCGCCTTATTACGCTGCATGTGAAATACATCAATATCAACAATAGCACGGCAGAAATCTCGTGCTTCACAATATCAACAACCGCACGGCAGAAACCTCGTGCATCACTAGCACGGCAGAAACCTCGTGCATCACATATTCAACACTAGCACGGCAGAAACCTCGTGCATCACAATATCAACACTAGAACGGCAGAAACCTCATGCATCACAATATCAACACTAGCACGACAGAAACCTCGTGCATCACAATATCAATAAGTACAACACATCAAATGACAATGTTTACAAGAACAATACAAGGAAATAAACTTATGTGCCTCCGTTCACCAGGAGACGGTATAACTAGTTCACGAGGAGTAACCATAACAGAGAATACTAAGCGTAATAAGAACAACGCAACAAGGGAGAATAATATGAAACAACAATTCCATAATACGTAGCTCCACAACAAGGAAGTTAACAAATCAAATAATTTTGAGTAAGGAATCATCAACCAAACATAGGATATCTAACTTCTTTTACAGTTGGGCAAGTTACGAAGAATGTACAATGATTTCAATTAAGGATGAGCAGAGGAAAGCTAACCATAACCGCCATTAAGACCAATTAATTACATGAGAGGTACTAATGATTTCCAAATAGAGACAAGCAATTACGAAAGGTAACGCGACTATGGAAGGGTAGGGATCTTCAAATAAACCAAGCAAGAGTCAATTAGGCGACAAGAATAATCCAAAAAGGGCAAATAATTTCCAAGTAAACACATGTAGAGGCGAAACTAATAATAGGGAACTCAATCATATAAAAAACAACTTCATACTCAGTAATTACAAGGAGATAAGAACCT
Organism: Nicotiana knightiana; assembly: GCA_005239525.1. Lineage (NCBI taxonomy): Eukaryota > Viridiplantae > Streptophyta > Magnoliopsida > Solanales > Solanaceae > Nicotiana > Nicotiana knightiana. The sequence goes on along the minus strand of ML438718.1, from coordinate 48,828 downwards.
AATAAGGGAAAATTTTCTGCAAATAAATCCGAGCACGTATTCGTCACCTCGCGTACAAGGAATACAATCAACACAGAAGACTCAAATCCTAAGGGGAAGTCCCCCACACAAGGTTGGGCAAGATACTTACCTCGAACCGGCTCAAGATCAACTAGAAACCACGTTCTCTCCACGAGTACTCGACTCCAAATGGCCCAGATCTATTCAATCCAATTACATATCGTGAATAACATCTCAAGCAACTGATTCTATGATTTAAATCAAAGCTAAGACGCGAAATTAGGTAAAATTGCCCAATAAGTTCCCCGGGCCCACGCCTCAGAATCGAGTAAAAATTATATTTTCCGGACACCCATTCACTCACGATTCTAAACATGTGAAAATCTCTCAAATCAGAGGTCAATCACCACTCAAACCCCAATTTTAGAAAAACCTAAGTTCTACCCAAAACACCCAATTTCACTCATGGAAATCTTTGATTTTACGTTGAAAACATGTTAAATGATGTTAATGATTGAAAGAATTGCGTAAAATCAACTTACAAATGATTTGGAAGAAGTCTTGTTCTTGGAAGAATCGCCTAAGTGTGTTTGAGTTTGAGAAAGTATGAAAAATGGAGTCAAATTTTGGTTTAAGTGCATTGCAGGCCACTGGTTGGCATGGGAATTGCAAACTGGAGTTCGCAATTGCGAACCCTTCAGAAATTCCCAGCTTTCGCATTTGCGATCCATATGTCGCATTTGCAACCTTAGGCAGAAGAAGGGAGTTCGCATTTGCGATGGCAGACGTCGCATTTGCGAACCTCTTGGTCGCATTTGCGATCAGGCTTGCCCAGACCCACCTTCGCATTTGCGATGCTGGCTTCGCAAATGCGATGCTGGCTTCGCAAATGCGAAGCCTGCAGACCTGTGCACCAGCAAATTTTTCCAAGTTCAAAAATGAAATTTGTGGCCTATCCAAAACCCACCCGAGCCCTCGGGGCTCCAAATCAAATATACACACTACCTCAAAAACATCCTATGAACTTATCCGTGCGATCAAATCGCCAAAATAACATCACATACATCGAATTAAGCCTCAAATTCATGAATTCTAGAAAATTTCATAAAACATCAAAATTTTCCATTTTAGTCTGAAACACGACAAACGAGATCCGTTTTCAACCAAACTTTACAGAAAGGACTTAAACCATATATAATATCTGTACCGGGAGCCGAAACCAAAATACGGGCCCGATACCATTGCTTTCTAATCAGATTTCATTATAAATTTCCTTAAATATTTTCAAAAAACAATTTTACTCAAAAATTCATTTCTCGGGCTTGAGACCTCGAAATTCGATTCCGGGCATATGCCCAAGTCCCATATTTTCCTACGGACCCTCCGGGACCCTCAAATCATGGGTCCGGGTCCGTTTACCCAAATTGTTGACCGAAGTCAAATTTATTCATTTTAATATCAGAACTTAGCATCTTTTCAATAATTTTAAATTTAAGCCTTCCGGCTACGCACCCGATCGCGCACGTAAATTGAGGCAACCCTAAATGAGGTTTCCAAGGCCTCGGAAGCACGAAATGGGTAAGAAAATGGGTGATGACCCTTTGGGTCGTCACATTCTCCACCTCTAAAACAAACGTTCGTCCTTGAACGTGCTAAGATTTACCTTGGACTCATCAAATCATGATTGTGCATTTCCAACACACACCCGTGGGTTATCCCACGTCACCCCAGTCTACATAAGACTGACGACACCACCACAACCACAATTCAGCTTTTCTATTACTACTGATAAGCCTCCTACCTTAATTTCTAACCTTTTACTCATTTCCAAAATACCCAATTCTAAATCCATATCCGACATTAGCCCCAACTAGCTGCATTAACTCATGACTATACCCATAGGGCACGACCACACAATATGGCACATCACGCATAGGCTCATAATAACACTTCTGATAGCAATACTTGCCTGAGATCAAATCTGTACCGGCCATAAGCCTCATATTCAATAGGAACTCTTTTAAAACCTCTACAACACTGGCGATGCTACAATAACCACAAAAACTATATAACAAAACACCCGAATAACCTCACCTCAGCTAATACCAATGGGCACACACCCCACAAGCTAAAACTCGCGAAGCACAGAACGAAAATGACTGGATATGGGAAAGGAAACACATAAGGGAACTATCAAACAGGTTAAACTAGCACAATTTATGTTTTACAAAACAAATAACAAGAAAGAATGAAGGTATACAAAAGACTCACAAGGATCTCATACTAATTTAACCCTCACCGCGGTACACAGCCCGGTCTCAACATATCAAATCACCTAAAATCACGAGGGTCCGCCCTCAACATTGAATCACAAGTAGGGTATACATCAACCCATCTAGAGACTCACACTAGATCAATTTTGTCTATAACTCACAATACAGATTGGCTCCCACACCGGTGGAGCATAGAAATCACAGCTCGTAACCAAGAATACTCAGAAATCACATCAAGCCTACCAAAACAGGCAACATGAATTTTACTACTAGCCTCATAACTCTCGACAACAGCTAGAAACAGACGATAGATACAGCTATCACTCATAGAACTTCCCAACAGGATAATCACATAAACAGAGTACAAATCATGAAAAACGCCCATAGGTGGGATAACAAATAAGGGTACTCACCCCGATAAGCATAACTATGAGGAACTACAGATAGTGCCCCTCTATAACAAATCGAGTCCGTACTTGAATGACATTCAACTGGCGCACCGGCCTCAAGCCTACTATGTAAACACATCAACGAGCTGGGCCTCCCCCTCTTGGGCGCCCTCTACCTGCCTGAATACCTTGCTTTGACACATCGGTCCGAAATCTGGGACAATCTCTCACCATGTAGCCAGTATATCCACACTCAAAGCACCCCCTCTGCTGACAGGGTGGTGGAAACTGTGCGATACGGGTACTCCGAAACCCATGAACACCTGAGTCACCATGCAAAGCCTGAAGCGCGAACAGGACTAGCTGACCCGCAAAACCTCCACCATGACGCACCCTGCCTCCAAAATACGGACCAGTATATCTCCCCGATCTACGAGGCCTCCTCGCCTCCTCAGTCTCTCTCTCCCGATCTCGTCTGCTCTCTCTCTTGTGACCCTGCCTGCCCTCTCTCTCTAGCATGCATACCCTATCCTCCTAGCAATGTTCACCACTTGCTGATATGGAATATACATCTCCAACTCACGAGCCATATTGGATCTGATGCTGGGAATAAGCCCCTCAATGAACCGGCGAACTTTCTCGCAAACAGTAGAAACCAAGGCTGAGGCATGTCTAGCCAAACTGGTGTAACGGACAGCATACTCCGAGACGGTCATAGCACCCTGGCGTAAAAGCTCAAACTCCGCGCGCCATGCATCCCTGAGGCTCTGAGTAATAAACTCTCTCAAGAACATATCTGAAAACTAGGTCCAAGTCAGTGAAGCTGCCTCGTCTGGGCTTTCTAACTCATAGGTGCGCCACCAATCATAGGCGGCTCCTCGAATCTGGAAAGTAGTGAAAGAAACCCCGCTCGATCCAGAGATACCCATAGTATGGAGAATGCATAACACTCATCAAGAAACCCCAAGGCATCGTGTGACGCTAATCCACTGAATACCGGAGGATCATACTTCTTGAACCTCTCTAGTCTCATCTGCTCCTACTCGAAAGACGCTACCGTGCCCTCGGGCTGAATTGGTGCTGTAGGCGGCGCAGGGATAATCTCAGGGACCTGCTCAACATGCGCTCGCTGCTCAGGAGTGCCGGCGGCGGGAGTCTGTGCTCCTCCCCGGCTTGGGATGTGGCTGCAGCAAGGGGAAGCAACCCTGCTTGAGCCAAAGTGGTGTACATGCTCATGAATAGTGCCAAAGTCTCTTGAAGGGCTGGAGTAGTTGTAGCAGTAGGCGTGTCAGGTGCCTGGACTCTGGCTGGATCTGTTGGTGGTACCTCGACGGTCGCTCGCGCAGGTGCTCTCGCTGCACCACGTGCGTGTCCTTGAACTCTACCCTGGCCCTGACCTCCGACAGTTGCAGCAGGAGGCGCGGGTGCCTGATCACCTCGAGTAGTACGTGTCCTTACCATCTGTGAGAGAGTAGAAGACAGAGGTTTAGGATTGCAAATGTCGAAAATCTCGCACGACAAGGAAATCAAGTGAAGTGGAATTTTCCTAACGGTTACATAGCCTCTTGTAGATAAGTACAGACGTCTCCATACCGATCCACGAGACTCTAATAAACCGGCTTGTGATTTGTGACTCCTATGAACCTAGTGCTCTGATACCAACTTGTCATGACCCCAGTTCGCCCTCCGTGAACATGTCGTGACGGAACCTAGTCCCTACAACTAGGTAAGCCTAAAAATGCGGAAGATAAACCATAATTGCGGAAGAAAATAATAATTAAAACTAAACTAGTAAAATAAACAGCGTTTAAGGTGCCGCTCGGCACATACAATAACAGCTCTCGAAGCTAACACAATTCCCAAAACCCAGAATCTCACAAATCATAAGCTAAGTGATACATAAGAAGCTCTAACTCAAGAATATCTAAACAAAGGAAAAATACTGAAAGGCTACACTTATTACAGAAGGTAGAAAGTGACTCCTCAGCCTGCGGACACAACAGATATACCTCGAAGTCTCTGTAGAAACGCCTCCTTCCAAGGCTGACAAAACTGACTGGGAGTACCTGTATCTGCACAACAAAAATGTGCAGAAGAGTAGCATGAGCACACCACGGCGGTGCCCAATAAGTATCAAGACTAACCTCGGTGGAGTAGTGACGAGGGACAGTCGAGACACCTACCGGTCAAATAAACAGTGTAATCATAGGTACAATGGAAATGATATATAAATATGTAAAGACTGCACAAGAGATCATTTATGCTACAATTCACCATAAGGGAGAAAGAACAGTACGCAACAATGAGGAAATGATAAATGGTGATACAAAATGACGGCAAAATAACAATCCAAATCCTAAGGTCACAACACAGTAAGGGGAAAACAAATCAATAACTCATAACCTACGATGATGTTCACATAAGGTCTTATTGAACTCTTTCCACAATCTTACCAAATCATGGTCAAACCAAAACTCACGAAACCCCAGCATCTGAAATCTAACACTTGGCATCCTGTGCCCCATCAGTCTCACAGTCATGCTGACAACTAACTGGCTAACTAGGGCCAATCTCACATATATAATGGATAAACGAGGGTGTACCTCCACCCTTAGCAAAAATCAGGTGAAAATCACCCCTAATAGGAGTGTTCAATGACGTGTATGCTTGATGCAAGTGTTTTAACAAGAATTCTACCAGCTAGTAACACAAAGGGAGAACAAACCGTACATACGATGTTCCCTCACAACTCGCAACCGATAAGGCTCGTACAGGTAAGCAACCCACAATAACAATAGGTAAGAAACCCACAATAACAATATCAAACAACATAGGAATGCCTTCACATGCCGTCACAATTCTTTACAACTAACCCCTGACATTGCCACCTTATTTCGCCACGTGTGCAAATAACAATATAATAAGTCCCACCTTATTCCGCCTCACATGCATCATAATGTTCCCACCTTATTCCGCCACATGCGCAACCCACATATAAGCATATAAACATATCCCGCCTTATTACGCTGCATGTGCAATACATCAATATCAACAATAGCATGGCAGAAATCTCGTGCTTCACAATATCAACAACCGCACGGCAGAAACCTCGTGCATCACAATATCAACACTAGCACGGCAGAAACCTCGTGCATCACAATATCAACACTAGCACGGCAGAAACCTCGTGCATCACAATATCAATAAGTACAACACATCAAATGACAATGTTTACAAGAACAATACAAGGAAATAAACTTATGTGCCTCCGTTCGCCAGGAGACGGTATAACTAGTTCACGAGGAGTAACCATAACAGAGAATACTAAGCGTAATAAGAACAACACAACAAGGGAGAATAATATGAAACAACAATTCCATAATACGTAGCTCCACAACAAGGAAGTTAACAAATCAAATAATTTTGAGTAAGGAATCATCAACCAAACATAGGATATCTAACTTCTTTTACAGTTGGGCAAGTGACGAAGAATGTACAATGATTTAAATTAAGGATGAGCAGAGTAAAGATAACCGTAACCTTCATTAAGACCAATTAATTACATGAGAGGTACTAATGATTTCCAAATAGAGACAAGCAATTACAAAAGGTAACGCGACTATGGAAGGGTAGGGATCTTCAGTTAAACCAAGCAAGAGTCAATTAGGCGAAAAGAATAATCCAAAAAGGGCAAATAATTTCCAAGTAAACACATGTAGAGGCGAAACTAATAACAGGGAACTCAATCATATCAAAAACAACTTCATACTCAGTAATTACAAGGAGATAAGAACCTAATAAAGGCAAATTTTCCGCAAGTAAATACGATCACAAACTCGTCACCTCGCGTACAAGGAATACAATCAACACAGAAGACTCAAATCCTAAGGGGAAGTCCCCCACCCCACAAGGTTGGGCAAGATACTTACCTTGAACCGGCTCAAAATCAACTAGAAACCACGTTCTCTCCACGAGTACTCGACTCCAAATGGCCCAGATCTATTCAATCCAATTACATATCGTGAATAACATCTCAAGCAACTGATTGTATGATTTAACTCAAAGCTAAGACGCGAAATTAGGTAAAATTGCCCAACAAGTTCCCCGGGCCCATGCCTCAGAATCGGGTAAAAATTATATTTTCCGGACACCCATTCACTCACGATTCTAAACATGTGAAAATATTTCAAATCGGAGGTCAATCACCACTCAAACCCCAATTTTAGAAAAACCTAAGTTCTACCCAAAACACCCAATTTCACCCATGGAAATCTTTGATTTTAAGTTGAAAACATGTTAAATGATGTTAATGATTGAAAGAATTGAGTAAAATCAACTTACAAATGATTTGGAAGAAGTCTTGTTCTTGGAAGAATCGCCTAAGTGTGTTTGAGTTTGAGAAAGTATGAAAAATGGAGTCAAAATTCGGTTTAAGTGCATTGCAGGCCACTTGTTGGCATGGGAATTGCGAACTGGAGTTCGCAATTGCGAACCCTTCAGAAATTCCCAGCTTTCGCATTTGCGATCCATATGTCGCATTTGCAACCTTAGGCAGAAGAGGGGAGTTCGCATTTGCGATGGCAGACGTCGCATTTGCGACTACCCTTCGCATTTGCGAACCTCTTGGTCGCATTTGCGATCAGGCTTGCCCAGACCCACCTTCGCATTTGCGATGCTGGCTTCGCAAATGCGAAGCCTGCAGACTTGTGCACCAGCAAATTTTTCCAAGTTCAAAAATGAAATCCGTGGCCTATCCAAAACCCACTCGAGCCCTCGGGGCTCCAAATCAAATATACACACTACCTCAAAAACATCCTATGAACTTATCCGTGCGATCAAATAAGATCTGTACCGGGTGCCGGAACAAAAATACGGGCCCGATACCATCGCCTTCTAATCAGATTTCATTATAAATTTCCTTACATATTTTCAGAAAATAATTTTACTCAAAAATTCATTTCTCGGGCTTGGGACCTTGGAATTCGATTCCGGGCATACGCCCAAGTCCCATATTTTCCTACGAACCCTCCGGGACCCTCAAATCACGGGTCCGAGTCCGGGTCCGTTTACCCAGAATGTTGATCGAAGTCAAATTTATTCATTTTAATATCAAAACTTAGCATCGTTTCACAAAATTTCATATTTAAGCTTTCCGGCTACGCACCCAGATTGCGCACGCAAATTAAGGCAACCCTAAATGAGGTTTCCAAGGCCTCGGAAGCACGGAATGGGTAAGAAAATGGGTGATGACCCTTTGGGTCGTCAGACAATTCATGATGAGTGTTTGCACTCTTCCCATATATCACCCTTTAAATTCGGGAAGAATATTTGTGGTAAAACTAGTCGATCAGCGGTGTAGTCGACGATTCCGTGCCTTTCCCCCTCAAGTTGTCCGCTTGAGGGTATCAGTTTAGACCTCTATAGAAACCTTACTCTGATTTATTGTACATGCATCATGGTCAAAACCTAGCCAAGGTTAATATGTTTTCCACATAATAACCCTTTAGGAAAAGCCTTGCACAAAAGCCCACCCGGGTTCCCATAATCCCAACGGACGCAACCACGATCTGTGCATTAATTTGGAGAAATAAGCGCCAATATCCTAATCACTGTTGTATAAGTAGTCGAATCTGGAGGGGAAAGGGTCTAACCTTATTTGTTTTGCATAAATGAGGCACGAAATCCCCAGGTTTGGCATGGTCCAAAGAATACCACCATTGTTGCTGGATTGGTGGGAGGACCTTTCGCCAAGTGACAAAGACCATGTGAAAAGGATCCTCGGAAACTTACCCTCTTTACTGGATATCCAACCAAACAATATGTTGATCGAAGTGGCCACTATGTTCTGAGATGGAGAAAGGTTTGTGTTCCATTTTGGCAACATAGAAATGACCCCTCTCTTAGAGGAGATAGGTGGATTCGCTGGATTGCCTTGAGACAGTCCGGGTTTATTGGTGCCGAAAAACCGTACCGCTAGGTTTTTTTTGAAAATGATGGGTTTCAAAAAGAACGATGATTTGGAGTGCCTGAAGGAGTCCCACGTACCTTTTGACTACTTTTATGAATGATATGGTCATAGAAAATCCTACTGTATCTTCCATGATGAATTCTCTATCACTTCTTTGGGTCATATTCACCGCAGGGTTTTTGTGTCCGTTGCTTGCTTTCTGGGTATGATAGTATTTCCAAGCAAAGGAGACAGGATTCACACTAGACCGGCCATGGTTACTAAAACTTTAATGGAGGGGATCAAGGGGAAAACATATATCATTGTCCCTATGATCATAGCTGACACCTACCAAGCCTTGGACCGCTGCCAGAAGGGGTTCAAATAATTTGATGGTTGTAATCTGCTGGTACAGGTTTGGTTATTGGAGCATCTCCAAAGGGGTCAATATCGTCAAGAGTTTCCACGAAGGGCGTGGAATGATCATATAGCCTTCCATGACCCTAAGAGAATGACTTACATCTCGGATAGGTTTGCTCAACCAGAAAATTCTACAGAATGGATGTAGTTTTTCGACAATTTGACTGAGGACCAGGTTCAATGGGTGTTCGAATGGTTCCCTACCAGTGAGTTCATCATCAGATCTAGGGACGCTCCGCACTTGGTGTTGATCGGGTTAAGGGGCATATACCCTTATGTTCCCATCAGGGTTATGAGACAGGCAGTCAGGAAGCAAGTCATACCGTGAGTTTCTAAAATGAGTCATTACAGGGCAGATTTTCAGGATGATGACATCCCATACAAATGTGAAGCTCAGCATATGTGGAACCTAAAGGTTATTGTAGGTAGGGACACCATCGAGCCAGACAAGTACCACGCAGGGCATGTACGCTTTTACCTATCATGGTTGGAAGACAACATAACAGGGATAGTTGAGCCAGAAATCGGTCGGGGAAACAGGGTCATAGACAAAGTTTCTGAAGCCAAGTGAAATACAATAAACTACACAAAAGGGTTCATGAGTCCGAGGCCGAGAATCTGGAGCAACACAAGACTGATATGGAACTGATCAATGAATGGAGCGAAATGGCTATCAAGTCTAATGAAAGGCTGGAATATCTGGAGCAGGGTCTGATGGAGCTGGAGGGGAAGACGAGGAAAAGAGTCGTCGACTGCCAGAATGCTGAGGGAAGCGAGGGAGGACATCTATCAAGGGTATAACTACTATTGGGCATGCACGACCTGGGGAACCTGATCGATGGAGCCAAGAAGATCAAGCCTCGGGAAGGTCCTTCTGGGAACAAGTAGATTAGATTACTTGCTTTTTCAAATTTAATAAGGCCAAGTGCCATTGATGAATTACCTTATTTAGTGTCATTTTAGATTCATCTACTTTTACATTAATGAAATAAGGCAATTATTGGCATTGAAATTCTCCAAATCAACTTGTCGCTAGGCCTACCTCGGGCACAATGAGGCTCCCAAATTAGGACACGAATTTACATTCCCGCACTATGTGTTTATATATTGCAAATACTCTTTTTTGAACCCTTACTGAATTGGTTACCTTTTATTTTCCTTTATTTTTTTGATTATTCCCATTCCCCAATGTTGGTTCACGCATACTGGCATCATCAGCTTATCATAACAGATCCAGAGACCCTCCACCTTCTCCTCCTCCAAGTGTACTGAAAGGCAAAGGGAAAGCTAAAATGGATGATATGAATGGCATCAGAACAGACAACACTGCACATGTTGAGAATGTGTAAACTTCCAATGGTCGGGGCACTCAGGCCCCAATGATTTTGTTTTACGGCTTGAGCAGAAGATACTTGAACTACAGGGTGAGCTTGAGCAGGTCCGTAACTTGGCAAATCTCTCCCTCACATTGAATGTCCCAGACACCCAGAACCCTTCACCACCTCAGAACACACCTAACAAACACCCACAAGATCCTGCCGCACCTCACCAGTATACAACCCCTTCTCAGAATTAGCATCTCCCTACTTAATACCCACAAAACACCTATCAATCTCCTCATAACACACCGCAACCTATCCCTGAACCCCAAAACTCCACCAATGATCACCACTACACCTTAACTCCTGGCGTTCACCAGAACAATCCTATATACGTAGAAACCTTACCTCACTCCACTCAACCAATCTCCTATACACCAGAATCCACCGAGAAGGACCTGCTCATCAAGAATATGGCTGAGGAGCTCAAGAAGCTAACGAGCCGAGTTTAGGGTGTTGAAGGAGACAAAGGGATTGAAGGTCTGAATTACGAGGATTTACGCATACAGCCAGATGTGGAACTGTCGGAGGGTTACAAACCTCCCAAGTTTGAAATGTTCAATGGCACGGGCGACCCCAAGGTTCATTTAAGAACTTACTGTGACAAGTCGTGGGGGTTGGAAAAGATGAAAGGATTCGCATGAAGCTATTTATGAGAAGCCTTACTGGAGATGCCCTGTCTTGGTACATAAGTCAGAATCCCAAGCAATGGACTAATTGGGTGAGCATGGCGTCAGATTTCATGCATAGGTTCAGATTCAACACAGAAAATGCACCAAATATTTTCTATATCCAGAACCTCAAGAAGAAGCGAACTGAGACCTTCCGTGAATATTCTAGTCGGTGGAGGTCAGAAGCAGCAAAGGCCAGGCCGTTGTTAGATGAGGATCAGATGAACAAGTTCTTTTTCAGGGCATAGGATCCGCAATATTACGAACAACTAATGGTTATTGAGAATCATTAGTTCTCCAATATCATCAAGCTTGGAGAAAGGATCGAGAAAGGTATTAAAAGTGGAATGGTGACGAATTTTGAGGCACTGCAGGCCACGAACAAAGCATTTCAATCAGGAGGCATATTAAAAAAGAAAGAAGTGGGAACATCAATGGTTTCCCAAGTCCCAAAAACTCCATTTGTATACCAGACACCTCCACCCACATACCAACCATCACCTCCCAGATAATCCCAACCTGCTACGGCCTACCACACTTATAATACCCAACCATCCTATTATCAGTCACCTCCTACTCGTCCAAACTACCAAAAACCCTGGCCTAATTTTGACCGCAAACTAGCCAGACAGTACACTGATATTGCTGAACCCATCGACTAGTTGTATGAAAGGTCGAAAGCCACTGGATATGTCACCCCTATTCCCACTGTGGCAATGGAGAATTCATCTCAATGGGTCAATCCAAACAAGACCTGTGCATATCATTCTGGCATGAAGGGACACACTATTGATGAATGTCGCACCTTGAAAGACAAGATCCAAACACTAATTGATAGTAAGGTCATACAGGCAAAGGAAGCTGCAGCCAATGTCCGCAACAATCCTCTCCCAGATCATAGGGGTGGAGAGGTCAATGTGATTGAAACTGATGAAGAGTGGAATTCCAAGGGATCAATCGGGCTTATTCGAGAAGGTGATGATCCTAAGAAACCTGCAGTCACACGCAATCCCATTGTGGTACAGGTACATCCGCCAGTTGAAGTCGAGGTATCCGCATCGGTTCCTTTAAAAGTAGAAGTAACACCACCTGCAACAACATTCACTCCATTTGAAGTGGAGGTGGCCACACCTTTCATTGTAACGGTGGCATCCACACCACCCTTCAGTTCCAATGTTGTACCTTGGGATTATGTGGCTGAGGCTAGACGAAAGGGAAAGTCAAAGACAGAAGAATCAAGCGATGCACAAGGAATGACCAGAACAGGAAGGGTTTATACACCTGAGCATTTGGGAGAGACCAGAAAGCAAGCTTCTAACAGACCACCCGTCATTGAGACTAGTCCAGATGACCTCTGGAGGAAGGTACAGGCAAGGGAGTACTCTGTCGTTGATCATCTGAACAAGACTCCTGCCCAGATATCCATTCTATCATTACTGCAGAATTTTGAAGCACATAGGAACGCATTGATGAAGGTATTGAATGAGGCTTATGTTCCCAACAACATTACCAGTGGAGAGATGGCTAACATGGTTGTCAAATATTGGAAATCCATAAGATCACCTTCCATGAAGACGAACTGCCACCAGAAGGATTAAGTCATAATAGATCACTGCACATCACAGTGCAATGTAAAGATAAGTTCATCGCCAGAGTTTTGATAGATGGAGGATCCAACCTCAACATTTGCCGACAACTCTGAAGAGGTTGGGCAAAGGGTTACACAAGATACGAGTAAGGACTATGAATGTGAAAGCATTTGATGGGTCTCAAAGGGCAACGATCGGAGAAACTAAAATATGCTTGCAAATGGGTCCTACCTGGTTTGATGTTGAATTCCAGGTACTAGACATATCTGCCTCCTACAATATATTTCTAGGACAGCCTTGGATACACGTTGTTGGAGCTGTCGCATCCACTTTGCACCAAGCGGTAAAATGTGAGTGGAACCATCAAGAAGTGATCATCCGTAGAGATGGGAGAAACCCTATTTACACCAGTCAGACTGTTCCGGTGGTTGAAAACAGAAGGAAGTTAGGCGGAGAAACCTACCATTACATCGAGCATGTTAACGCGATTGAAAAGGATAAATGGTGGAATAGAAAAATAGAGAGTATACTGGCATGGCAAGGGTACGAACCTGGCAGGAAGCTCGGTAAAAACCTTCAGGGTATCTCCAAGCCAATACAGTTGAAACGCCATGGTACAACCTTTGGGCTAGGGTATCAGTACGCCTGGCAGGAATATGATGATTGGTCACCACCGTGGCGTGGTTCGTACTACCCTCTTGAGCAACTGATGAGTGGCTAGAATTCATGATTTTAAGCATTATATACCTTGCATTTTATGAGCTTTAATGATAAAATACACGTCGTATGTGCCTAATAGGGTTTATTTTATGTGTAGGTGAATTGGAAATGGAAACGGGGCTAAACGGATGCAAATACGTCGAAGAATACGCGAAAAGGGACGCCCGGACGATAGCCGGGCGACAGAGCCAAACAGCCTGACCCAGCCTGGCCTTAGCCAGGCGTTAGAGCCCTAACGCCAGGGGGGGCCTGGCGTTAGCCAGGCGTTAGAGCCCTAACGCCAGGGGCTGCCTGGCCTTACCCAGGCGTTTGGGCTGAAACGCCAGGGTCCCTGGACGGCCAGAAACCGAGTTTTGACGGGTTTTAAGTGTTTCCAAGTTAGAATAGAAGTCTTTGAGATGTTTAGGGTTCATTCTAAACATATAAATAGACCCAAAAACATCACATTAGGGGGCTGATGCATACTTTGGACAGGGGATTCGACAGAGGATTCTACTTAGTTTTTCTTCTCTTCTCTTCTTTTAGTTTTATAGTTTATTAGTTCTAGAGTATTGGGTGTTACATGAACGTTGTAGTTGAAGCTTGAATTATTCTTATTGTTTATCTTAATTGGTTTGTTTATTCAATCTTGTGCTTAATTATTCAATTGCTTGATCATCAATTGACTACTATCTACGAATCTAGGGTTGAACTCGGGAGAGGGAATTCTAGATTGCATATAAGATTGGGTAGAGCAAGATCTTAACCCTTCAGGGGAGCGGATTTGCGGTTAGGATAGGAATATACCTAATCGCCTTGCTTGGTTATTATACGGGAATTATTAATGCGTTCTTGTTAATCCTGATTCCATAGGAATATAGGCATTAGGTTAGCTTGAATAGGCGAGTTGTACTTCGGGAGAAGGCTACGAGCAATATTAACCTCGTCAATCAATAAACCTGATTAGAAGATTTAGGTCGAAAACTCAACGTGATTGTTTAACAACCCATAACTCTAGAATATCAATTTACATTGAATTCATCTTTAAGTTAGTGGTCTCTTTAATCTTTTGATTTACTATTTTAGATTAATTCTAGTTAAATATTTGTTTGAGTTTAGTTTAGTGGATAGTTAATCACAAGTCCCTGTGGGTATGATATCTGGACTTAAAATCCTATATTACTTGTCGACCACGTACACTTGCGTGTGCATTGGGAAATCAACCAACAGCAACCCGTGCCGCACTTGAGTCAGACCTTCCATCAGGCCGATATCATATGGGGATCAGAGGAAGAAGAAGCATTGGAAGCATTGAGGAGCTTGTTCTTGGAAGATGATGATATAGACTGCTGTGTGACTGTCGATGAGGAGGAGGAGGAGGAAGACCCTACCATCCAAGCTGTGGATAGAGGAGCATTCCTCAAGAACTGGACTGTTAAACCATCAAGGGCCCGACGAGTCCCGGGGTAGCAAGGTTGAATAGCATTGTTCACTTTTCTAAAAAAAATGATTTCCACTTTTGCATTTTTTCTTTTGTCCTAAATAATATTTTCAATATTCCAAAAACGTTATTTGAGCTATTGAAAATCATTTTGTTTGACATTTTAAATGGCTTGATGTTTTATTATTACCATTTTTCTTTTCATATCTTTATCCCTACAGCATTACTATTTCTTATCTTGATGAACCGATGACTGTGACATGTAATGAGACAACACATCAAAAGGACAGTGATTCAGAAGAAATAGAAGAAGAGGATGTAATACTTGAAGAGATTGTCACAGAAGTAGAGAATTTGAGAACAAGATCAATTCCAACCTGGACGAGACCGAGATAGTCAACTTGGGATATTTCGAAACCGTTAAGGAAACCCGCATAACCATCCATTTGTCACCATCAGAGAAAGAGGAATATACTCGGTTCCTGAAAGAATATAAGGATATGTTTGCATGGTCATATGATGATATGACAGGGTTGAGAACATCCATAGTGGCTCACAAGTTACCTACAAATCCAATGTGTCCGCCAGTGAAGCAAAAACTCAGAAAATTCAAGCCAGACTGAGCCTGAAAATCAAGGAAGAAGTCAGTAAGCAGATCAAAGCCAAGGTCCTCAGGGTAGTTGAATATCCAACTTGGTTGGCCAATATTGTACCAGTTCCAAAGAAAGATGGGAAATTCAGAGTCTGTGTTGATTATCGGGATCTAAACAGAGCAAGTCCCAAGGACGATTTCCCGCTACCAAACATACACATTCTGATTGACAATTGCACCAAGCATGAACTCCAATCCTTTGTAGATTGCTTTGCGGGTTACCATCAGATTTGGATGGATGAAGAAGACGCAGAGAAAACAGCCTTCATTACACCATGGGGTACTGCTACAAGATGATGTCGTTCGGCCTAAAGAATGCTGGGGCCACCTACATTAGGGCCATGACTACTATTTTTCATGACATGATACATAAGGAGATAGAGGTGTACGTAGATAATGTCATCATTAAATCCAGGAAGGCCACATATCATATAACAGACTTGAGGAAATTCTTCGACAGACCGCGGAAGTACAACCTAATGTTAAATCCCACAAAGTGTGCATTCGGGGTTCCTGCCGGAAAATTGCTGGGATTCATCGTCAATCGCCGAGGAATAGAGTTGGACCCGTCAAAGGTTAAAGCTATCCAGGAATTACCACCACCAAAAAGCAAGAAAGTTGTGATGAGTTTCTTGGGACGTCTCAACTACATCAGCCATTTCATAGCACAGTCCACAGTAATATGTGAGCCGATTTTCAAAATGCTGAAGAAGGATGCCGCAACCAGTTAGACCGAGTATTTTCAAAAGGATTTTGACAAAATCAAGGAGCACTTTTCCACACCATAAGTCTTAGTCCCGCCAGAGCCTGGTAAACCACTACTACTCTACCTTATAGTGTTAGATGAAGCCTTCGGTTGTGTTCTGGGACAATATGACGAAATAGGAAGAAAAGAGCAGGTCATATACTACTTAAGCAAGAAGTTCACTCCAAATGAAGCATGATACTCTCTGCTGGAATGCACTTGTTGCGCTCTGACATGGATAGCTCAAAAGCTAAGGCATTACTTCTGTCCCTACACTACATATCTCATATCAAGGATGGATCCCCTGAAGTACATCTTTCAAAAACCCATGCCTACTGGAAGCTGGCCAAATGGAAAATCTTGCTGAGTGAGTTTGGCATTATCTATGTAACTCAGAAAGCAGTCAAGGAACAAGAATTAGCAGAACATCTTGTTGAGAATCCTGTAGGAGCAGAATACGAACCCCTAAAATCTTATTTTCCTGATGAGGAGGTATCATTCATAGGAGAATATATTGTTGAAGCCTACGACGGTTGGAGGATGTTTTTCGACGGAGCAGCAAATTTTAAAGGAGTGGGTATCGAAGCCGTCTTGGTATCAAAAACCGGTCAACATTATTCGGTGTCTGCAAAACTCAGATTCCCATGAACTAAAAACATGGCGGAATATGAAGCTTGCATATTATAGCTCAACATGGATATTGATATGAACATTCAGGAACTGCTGGTGATTAGCGATTCAGATCTGGTTGTACACCAGGTACAAGGAGAGTGGGCTACCAAGAATTCCAAAATACTACCTTATTTGCATCATGTGCAAGAAATGAAGAAGAGGTTCACGAAGATAGAATTTCGGCATGTCCCTAGAATTCAAAACGATTTTGTTGATGCATTGTTCACCCTGTCATCAATGATACAACATCCAGACAAGAATTTCATCAATCCCATTCCGATAAGGATCCATAATCAGTTGGCATACTGTGCTCATGTTGAAGAAGAAACGGACGGAAACCCCTGGTACCATGACATCAAAGAATATTTAACAAAAGGAGAATACCCGGATCATGCAAACCATACTCAGAAACGCACCCTTCGGAAATCATTTCTTCCAAAGCGGAGGAACTCTGTACAGAAGAACTTCTGATCTGGGACAGTTAAGGTATGTTGACGCAAAAGAGGCTTCTAAATTTCTCGAGGAGATACACGCTGGAACTTATGGCCCACACATGAATGGCTTTGTCTTGTCCAAGAAAATACTTAGGGTCGGCTACTTTTGGATGACCATGGAGACAGACTGCATCTGGTATGTTTAGAAGTGCTACCAATGTCAGATACATGCAGACATGATATGAGTACCGCCGAACGAGCTTAATTCAACAAGCTCACCTTGGCCTTTTGCTGCTTGGGGAATGGATGTCATCGCTCCAATCGAACCCACCGCCTCAAATGGGCACCAGTTCATCTTGGTTGCTATCGACTACTTCACTAAATGGGTTGAAGTTGCATCTTACAAAGCTGTGACCAAGAAGGTCATTGCGGATTTTGTTCGCGGCCGGATTGTTTGTCGGTTTGGGGTTCCGGAATCTATCATCACTGATAATGTCGTCGATCTCAATAGTGATCTGATGAAATCCATGTGTGAAACTTTCAAAATCAAGCACAAGAATTCCACAACATACAGGCCTCAAATGAATGGAGCCGTAAAAGCTACCAACAAAAACATCAAGAAGATACTAAGGGAAATGGTAGAGAATCACAAACAATGGCACGAGAAACTACCATTTACCTTACTGGGATACCATACCACAGTCCGCACATCAACCGGGGCGACCCTTATCTACTGGTTTATGGCACTGAAGTCGTCATTCCCGCCGAAGTGGAAATTCCTTCCTTGAGAATCATACAAGAACCCAAACTCAACGACACAGAATGGATAAAGAGTCACTATGAGCAACTAGCCCTCATAGACGGAAAAAGGATGAATGCAGTATGTCACGGTCAGCTTTATCAGAACAGAATGTCCAGAGTCTTCAACAAAAGAGTCAGGCCAAGACAGTTCACACCAGGACAACTGGTGTTGAAAAAGATCTTTCCGCATCAAGATGAAGCCAAAGGGAAATTCTCTCCCAACTGGAAAGGTCCTTACATGGTTCACAGAGTATTGACAGGAGGAGCACTCATACTCGCCGAGATGGACGGGGAAATTCATCCAAAGCCTATCAACTCAGACGCATTCAAAAGATATTATGTGTAAACCATTTATGCTTCTTTATATGATATAAATTGAACAACACTCGACCTTATTACCATTTAAGAGGGGATACGTAGGCAGCCCTGTGGATTCAGTCACAATTCAATAAAATCTTTATTTTCCCCACAATCGGAAACTGGGGCAGAATTTTAAGGAGGACCCTCAAAATTCCGAAGCAAGTTCAGTCAACCGCAGCGCATGGAGCAATCAGGAAAGTCATCTAGTTAACTGGGGCAGAATTTTGAGGAGGACCCTCAAAATTCTACGGCAGAAGACGTCGCAATGTATCTGATTGTGTCACAGTTACTGGTTCATCTAACTAAATTCTAAATTATATACTACTATGTCTTTTGAAATTATGCACGTATTCTTTTGAAAAAGAAACTTTGCTTTGGGCAAATGCTACCCTAATAGCTTGAATAGGATCTTCAGACAGAGTAGGAGCAAATCGAACAAGCAAAGGCACGAACCAACCTCCCCTCAAAAAACTCACAAATTTTCTTTGGATGCAGGACTATATCATCATGATAAACACCATCGCAACGACACAATCGCTATGCATGAAATACATTGTCAGCTAAGAATACTTCACTCTTACTCTTCTCTTTTCATGGGACTAAGCACTGTCCCGAACCTTGCATGAGGCTAAGCCCTACCTCTCAACTTGCATAAGGCTAAGCACTACCTTCACCTTGCACGAGACTAAGCTCTGTCTCAATCTTGCATGAGGCTAAGACCTGCCTCTCCACTTGCATAAGGCTAAGCACTGCCTTCTCTTTGCATGGGACTAAGCATTGTCCCGATTTTTGCATGAGACTAAGCTCTGTCTCAATCTTGCATGAGGCTAAGCCTTGCCTCTCCACTTGCATAAGGCTAAGCACTGCCTTCTCTTTGCATGGGACTAAGCACTGTCCCAATTTTTGCATGAGACTAAGCCTTTTCTAAATCCTGCATGAGACTAAGCCTTTCCTTCTCTTTGCATAAGGATAAGAACTGCCTTCTCTTTGCATGGGACTAAGCACTATCCTGATTTTTGCACGAGACTAAGCACTGTCTCTCTTTCACTATTCTCTTCTCTCGGGCTAAGCTCTGCCCTCAACTTCATACAAGACTAAGCCCTGTCTTGATTGCTTCTAGCACCATGTCTTTGCACCTCATGGGCTGAAATATCACAGCTTGTCCGAAGGCGCCATAGTCTGAAGGCACCATCCTCATAGCCAGAAGACACTATCTCATGGCCTAAGGATCTCTCAAACTTGCACATCATTATTCAAAGGCGTCATGGTTCGGAGGCACCATCTTTATGGCCCGAGAACATCATTTCATGGCTTGTGAATCCCTTACCGCACATTTCATGGCCCGAGACATCATGGTCTAAGGACATCATCCTCAGCCGTCCAAGGACAATTCTCATGGTCTGAAGGGAATTTGCATCATGTTTAAATTTACGCAAAGATATATGCTTGCAGTGCATATTTTGATTTGCAGGTAACATGATGAGCAACCATTATCCCAACAGAAGCAATCCCGCTCCAGTTCCTTCATACTATTTCAAACCTGACCGCTCACCGTAATCATTTCACCTCTTCAAAACCTTGTATTCGTCTTTGTGATAACTTCATAAATCTATTTTGCCGGTGGATCCAGAACTACACACGATCTGATTCCTGTAAAACCAGAGATATGTAGGCAGCTCAGAAACCAGAGTGTAGCCTATACCTTTCAAATCACCCATTCAGTCAAAATTAGTCATCATGTCTTTACCCAATAACTCTTTCATCATTCCGGGGTAAATAGGGGCAGTTGTTGATACCCAATTTTTTCCTATATTATTTTCAAAATGCATATGTCTCTTCAAAACAATAATGAGCATCAATTAATATTTTTCCTTAATTTTTGCATTTTTTAAAGGATTTTTAATTAATTTATCCCAGTGTTTTTATTATACAAATAATTACTAATTGCATCATAAATAGTTTTATGATAATCTTATTTCTTAATTTTATTATTTATATTTATATTAAGCGTTAATTATCTTATGCATAACCCTATTTACATCTGTAGGTTATAATTGCAATAATAGCCCATATGTGCATAATTACTTTATTTTACAAGAAAATGACCTTTCATAATTTTATAATATTAAGTAATTGTTTTAAATCATTTTTTATGCATAAATAGCATTTTTGTCATTTATTAGCTATTTTTATAAATTATTTTATCAAATTAATTGGGTATTTAACATATAGCCTCTTTAGTTTCGGACCTTAGCCCAAATGCCACCGCCAGCCCAATTAAATCATAACCCTGACCCGATACCCATAACCCAAAACCCAATTTCCTATAACCCACCCCAACCCGGATGGAATCCTAACCGTTGATCTTCTGAGATCAACGGTCCAGGATCCATTTACTTTTTTAATTAACAAACCAACCCGCAAACCCTACTCATTTTCACAAAACACCCGCCCCTAAATCCCTTCCTCCTCTCTTCTCTCTCAACCTCCCCCTAACCCTAACCCTCCATCACATGATGCCCCTTCAATTCATGGGTTTTCTTTTCGATCTTATGCCATATCCCGCCTCCTATCTCTACTGGGTGTTCGACTTCCATGTTATTTGACGGAATCTCAAAGAGATTCGAATAGACCTGGTTCGAGTCCTTCAATCTCTTGGTGAATCCGTCTGTATTCACCCATTATTTGTGAGTATTATCATTTTTCGTATTTTCATGGCTTCAAATCTCCGGTCTAAAATTCGATTTTTTCTACCTCTGTTTATTTTTGTACAAACTTAACTATTTCTGGCCAAATAGGTTCATATCTCTTTAAAACTGAAGTGTTTGGAGTTTGTTTAGTGGTTTTCCTTTAAGAATCTTTCATTTTTTACCACTATTATCAACCGATTTCGTTTTTCCCTAAAAGATAGGGTTTCATCTTTAAGTTTCTACAAAAGTTCTAAAATACTTAAGCATTTAACTCCGGTTCTCTTTACTTGTTCGACTGGTTTTCATATCTATGTTCTAATCCCTAGGGTTCCTAATTATTTCACAGTTTGTTCTGATATCTGCCCGTTATTCTTTGGCTCTGTCAATTAAAAGGGATTAATTGATTTTTACTTGCTTAATTTGTGTCTGAAATTGTACTTCTTTTCAAACTAATATCTCTCTGAAGGATTTTTTATTTTTATTCTTTCCTTATATGTGGCTCATAATTGGTACTGCCTCCCTTAATTATGTTGCTGGCCTAATTTCTGGGTATTGATTACTTTGACCGACATATAAATGGTCTTTAGATTTATTGCTTACCTTATTTTAACTTCAATCCTGCTTACTAACTGATTTCACATGATATTCCCCCTAATTTAAGTGATATTTCCCCGGATTATGTCTTATTAATTGATTTGGTTTAGCATTAATTAACTGGTTGATTGATGCATACCTTATTATGAACTCTTGATTTTACTACCTTATTTGTTTACTCTGCTGAATGCTATATAACCCTTTCACCATTCTAATTTTCAGAAGACACAGAAAACACCTACACACACACGCCTACGCTTACAAGCACACACTGATATACACAAACTCTTACTTACACACTTACACAACTTAAGTTCTTTGATTTGCTACACTGTCTAGCCGGCTGAAAGCCAAGGCTGGACTCTTGGATTCCAATTGTCTTCACCTTCCTGTTTTCTATCTCCTTAACTGTTCTATTTGCAACCATGTGGGCTGAACCTATTCACTTTCAAAAATCAAACTGCTTTTTTTCTAATACCATCCCCTGCCCTTATATACTATTTTCAAACTTCTACTCTTAGTTATCTAGGGTCTTACCACCCCCAGTGTGAGCACTGCCTAGGGTCCATGAGACTCCTCCGAACTCTGACACACTAGGGCTGGTCTTCCAATCTTTTACAATTGTTTCTCTAAGAAAGATTCTGGTGCGAGCATTGCTCGGGGTCCCTGAGGCCCTTGGGAACTTTGACATACCAGAAGACCATTTTGTGTATTATGGATGGACTACCTATGGACATCAGACTTGCTTGCTTGAAGGCCTGGCTTTCAGGTTGATATTGGGCATGCTAAGGCTCCCTATGGTGTAATGAATAGCTTTATGTAATATATTGGTTTGTAATAATGTAACAATCCTTGTAAAAACAGATATGGGGTTATTAGTAAAAATTGGGGAGGGATTGTTATATATCTTTGTCAGGTTGGGGTAGTAATCATGCTTATAGGTTGTTGTGGTGATTCTTTATGTGCATACCATTAGAAATCATGCTCAAGGATCTTGTCACACCGTTTGAAATCTGAAGTTTCATACTTTGCATCCTAGAAATCCTGTTTACAGGTCGTTTATCAATTCTGCATCAAGAACCCATGTTTTATGCGTATTTTCAAATCTCAATGTGCATTAGAAATCATGTATGTAGGATCTTCTTTGTGAATTATTGAACTTGTATGACATTTTTTGTTAACGTTTCTGCCCACGTAGAAAGCATGCCTATAGGAAATATATAGATCAGTTTCAGCACCTAGAAAGCATGTTTATAGGAAGTAATACTTGTAATCAGTTTCAGCACCTAGAAATCATGCCTATAGAAATTAATTAATTCTGTAAATTAGAAATCATGCCTATAGGAGTTAACTAATTCTGTAAACTAGAAAACATGTCTATAGGAAATAAACAAATCCGTTCTAACACTTAGAAATCATGCCTATAGGAGTTAACTAATTCTGTAAACTAGAAAACATGTCTATAGGAAATAAACAAATCCGTTCTAACACTTAGAAATCATGCCTATAGGAGTTAACTAATTCTGCAAATAAGAAAGCATGTCTATAGGATCTAAAAAAGATAAAAGCTCGTCTGTTAAAATCAATAACTCGTTTATGAATTATGTTATAGGTCTATAATTAACAGTTGTAGATACCATTCCTATAGGATTTTGTTCTGGTTATCACTTAGGCAAACTTATAGGAATTCTGGGGCTAAAATGAATGGTGATTTAGTACTGCCTGAAATTTACCCAGATTCAGAGTTTTTAACAACATCAGTAGGCAAACTGATAAGAATCACTGCTCGCTTTAATAAGGCTGTTATATATTCTTTTTATGCTCATCTAGATATACTGCCTATAGGATCTTAAATCATTAAAGATTGTTTGTTTGCATAGCATGCATTTTTTTTGTTTACTTGTGGAGGTTAACATGAGCCCCCTATTTGCTCTTTATGTGATAGTACTACTTGACTTTTGTTTGTCGCTTAGTTTTCTCATTTTAAGCAATATAGGCGAGTCTAGAACCACCTTAAATAGAGGTCCTAAACACCTCCAGGACCATAGGTAAGGGACGGGTAGTGCACGCATTAGGCACGAGTTAGAAGCTACTAGAACGTTTAAGTAACAACTGAAAGATAGTAATTGGGTAGTAAAGGAGATGATGACCTGTGCGCTAATATTATGTGTAGCACCCCAACCTGGGCAAAGTTACTGTATTACATAGAAATGATCCTATAGGCTAAAAAACTTAGGACCCCTTTAATTCATGTTTTAAATAATAGTTTTCTAAATCACTTTATTTTCCTTTAAAGACTAATTCGCTTAATTAAGTTCGTCCGAGACCCACCATTTTGGACCTCGAGGGGTGCCTAACATCTTCCCCTCAAGGTAATTTTGAGCCCTTACCCGATCTCTGGTGATGCAAACTAGTTTCAGGAGTTAATTGCTCTAGGTTCCCTAACGCACCTTAATCCGTTAGGTGGCGACTCTTCAAATCTCATATTCCATCCCAAAAGGAAGGGAGTTGTCTCAAAAAATGTCGAAACCCCGGACTCCGCGAGGAAAAAGGGGGGTGTGACATCTCCTTCGCTAAGCCAATTGATATGCAACCTAAGTTTCCAATAGTCCTCCTCAATTTTTAGGAGGTTTGTATAGTCGTTAGTAAGGGATTTTTCAAGTTCCTTCAAGAAAATACTAGTAGGATAGTGAGGAGATCTTTGGATCCCACCGATTCTTGCTAGAATTTTTTTTCTTTTGAATGACAATACCAAATGTAGTGGCAGCCAATTTTTAACTTTATCGGTAAAAAGAGTAGTGGCATTTGGTAAGGTTTGACCATCAGGTATCAAGAATGATGGAGTTGAATTCTGGATGGTGACACCAATATGTTTCAACTCATAAAATACGTCGAGTGTGTTTCCTATTCTGTTGAGAGAGGGAAATTAGGAGGGGGTTATGGTTAGAGTATGTTTTTGGTAGGTGCGTAACATTTGCGTCAAAATAATACTCTAACCCGTTTTCATTAATAAAGCACCTATCAAGTCGGTCAAGAATTAGGTCAGAGCAGGTATATCTGTGATTAGACCAAATGTATTTTGCTCCTTTGAAGCCAAGATCTATAAGGTTACAGTGATTAATTCACGACTGAAAACGAGAGGCTCTATTTCTATCGAATGTTCTCCCACCCCATTTATCTTCTTGGCTAATTACTTCATTAAAATCTCCTCATAATAAACACATGCCGTTGTAATTATTGGAAATATTTTCTAGGTTTTGCCACAGTTGGTGCCTAATATTTACGTTAGTACTTGCATAAACAGTGTTAAATAACAAAGGTTGGTGGTTTGGGAGTACCTGGATCATTGCATGGATCTCCTATCCATCAAGTCGAATGTGGTTGAGGTGGAAATTATTGTCAAGCCAAAGGATGGCAATTCCTCTAGATTGATCTTGCGCTGGAACTTTAACCATGTTTAAAAATTAGAAATCATCTCTAATGTTTATATGATTGGTCATTCTTGTTTCAAGCAGGGCGACCATACGTGGGTTATGAGTATTGAGTAGGTCCCTAAAGTGACGCCTAAACTCATCATTATTCCCACCCCTGATATTCCAAATGATAAAACAAGAGACTTTATTCATCGTTGGATGTTGTTGGGAGGGATTGACACTGAGTTGGCTCATCGATTGGGGTATAGGAACTCCCCTCACTGATGGGCTCAAGATTACAGCAAAGTTTCATACTGCCTCGTTTAGTGGAGGCCTTATGTCGAGGGAGCACTTGTATAGTTCCATTGGACACTTGAAAACATATTTCTTGTCCTCGGTCGCTTGGAATAACATGATTTTGACTTCGTGTAGGTTTGAAATTTCTGTGGATGATGTTATGGTTAGTGGTGAAATGTTCAGACCTTGTTCCACTATTTCTTGTTCTCCTAGTCCGGGTGAACTGTGATGGGGGTGCGGGTGCTCCTGATGAATACCCCTTGGGGCCGAAAATGTTGAGGAATAGGTCGTCATGCATGGATTAATGTTGGAGTGTTCTATTCCTATGGGACAATGAATGGGAGTTGATACAGGAGTTGCATGTTCTGTAGAGGATTGAAATGGTGTGGGAGATTCTAATGAGCTTGCATGTTGTGGAGAAGGGCAGGTGCTAACGCTGGTGCTATGGGGTCTAGAACATTTGTCAACCAAAGGTGGTTGATATAGTTTGACATTGCTAGTCTCATGCCCTATGAAATTAGTTGTGCTAGGATCTGTGGGTTTTGAAGAACAAATAGAACTTCTTGATTTTGGATATTGAGAGTGAAGAAGGCTGCCTAACCTTGTAGGTCTTGTTCGAGTCATGTCACTGGTTGGTGTTCCTGTGGGAGAGCATTGGTTACATATATCGGAAGATTGGGATTTGGTATTTGATTCTCCATTCTGGAGAGTAGAGATTGACGATGGTGTTGAGGGAGTGATCTTAGAGGTATTCTCCTTTGGAAGTAAGGTTGTACTGGATTCATAGTGTTTATAAAAAGATATAGTGGATGAGGGGAGTTGGGGTTCATATTTTATGATTGAGTATCTATTAATAAAGATTGTATTTTCATGTCTTGATATTTTTCTTCCAAGGATGGCTTACCCGTTATTGGTGGGTTGGGTTGTATGGCCACTTGGCAGAGAGTAGTTGACAAGTCATATAGGTGTGTATTAGTGGTTTTAGGGGTTATTAGTGGTAGTAGGGGTGGCTTGTCTGTTGGGGGATTAAGGGATGGGGTCATTTTTTTAATAGGGTTAGGATTGTTGCATGCATCCTTTTTGCCACGTGGCGATGCAATAGAAGGGGGAGTGGAAGGGTTTCTTGGAAAGAGCGATTGTTTTAGTTCTGCAATTTGATTAGGATTCTGCCCGTCCAAATCCATATCAACGGAATCATCTAATTGCATAAATCACTATTGTTTAATGTGGGAGGGAAGAAAATTTGGTAGCAGTGTGGATTGGCTTGCTAGGGTTTATGGTGCTATTCATGACAGTGTTAGGGTTATTGTTAGTTTTGTCAGTGGAGGAATTATTTGCCATCGAGCCCAAATTATCAGACTGTTTAGATTTAAAAACAAGCTTCTGGGTATTTAGAAACTTACCTAAAGCTGCATCAAATATGTTGATGTTAATACTTGGGAGTGTCTTTTGTGCTTTGTCGTGGGAGATAATGGTTTCATGCCGTTGAATTTTGTTTTTTTGTTTGTTACCTCTGGGAAAGAGACTGTTTTCCATTGCTCTTCTACTGCTTGTTCTTTTTTCGTGGAATTGGAGGTGATGGCCCAAGGGCCTTTTTGTTTTTGATTAATGGTGTCAAGTGAAGTGTAAGAACATGTTGTTGCCTTTTTGTTTGGTTTCCAAAGGTTTTTTGAGGTACTGGTGGATGACACATTTTCCCAAGAGTTTAATTATAATGGAGAGTTTCCAAGGAGTGTACATTTTTCCTCTATCTTCTGCTGTTAGAGTGATATGTTTTAAGTTGGAAGAGATGGATTTTTGGGAGGAATCACCTGTCATTGGTTCATAATAATCAAACATATGGGTGTTTGTATTAATTGGGGCATCTGTTACGTTTTCATGAGAGAGTAGTTTCTATTTGAAAGAGGAGGTGTTTGTATTTATTGGGGTAGAGTTAATACTGGACATTGAAGGGTCCCTCACTATGTCGGGTGGTTTTGGTGGAATGGTTGTCTGTGATAAATCTCATGTGTTAGTTGAATTCATTGTTGAGGTTTGTTGACAGTTGTATATGATAGTTGTGAATACATTAGATTTCCATTTATGTAAGTAAATTAGTTTTTCCTAGTAAGGAAGATTGTTTAGAAGTAAGTCGGAAGACGAGAGGTCATTGACGTAAAGTGAAAAGAGTTTCAGAAGATAAAGAAAGTTATTTGGATTCCAACAAAATTGAAGGATCTCAAGTACAAGACCTTAACCTTTGGTCTAAGGGAGGAGATGAAAATCGTCGGTAAGTCCAGTTGGAGATTTGAAACCAACATAGTTATCATGGGATATAAAAACCATCAAATCATGCCCAATTATGTATCATGAAGGTAATGCCGTTGCACGAGACTCTAATTTTGGAGTACAAGTCAAAGACTTAGCTCGCAACAATGCTATAAGTGAAATCAGGAAGTACCTTAAAAAGATAATCAAGTATTGGAAGTATAGCTCATGATTGAGGCAAATAATAGAACTATAGTGAAAGAAGCTCATTGTTTAACCAAGCTAGGAGTTCAACTTTCAGACTCCAAAGAAGGTGGAATTATTGTCCAGAACAGGACTTCTTCCTCCTTAGTCGCCGAAGTGAAAGAGAAACAGTCTGATGATCCCTATGTGTTGCATCTGAAAGAGGATATTCATAAGTATATGACGATGGATTTTTAATAAGGGGAGATGATTGTACTTTGAGTTACCACGATAGATTCTGTGTTCCAGAAATAGATGGACTTAAAGAGGGAAGATCATGTTAGAACCCATAATTCCAGGTATTCTTTCCATCTAGGTTCCCCAAATATAATCATGACCAAGGATATTTATTGGTTAACGATATGAAAAAGAACGTCGCAGACTTTGTGGCCAATTGTCTGAATTGTCGGCAAGTGAAAGTCGAGCAGCAGAAAGCCTAGTGTTTTATCATAGAATACACATATTTTGAGTGGAGATGGTAAATATGGAATTTATAACAGGATTATCTTGGTCATTTTAAAAGCTTGATTTGATTGGATGATTGTAAATTGACTTACCAAGTCAACACACTTCTTGCCAGTAAAGACTAAAGATTCAGTAGAAGATTATGCCAAGTTGTACATTCAGAATATCGTCTGATTGCATGGGACTCCGTTGTCCATCATTTCGGACCATGGTGCTCAGTTTAAAATGAACTTTTAGAAGTTCTTTCAGAAAGGATTAGGCACAAGTTTTTCATCCTCAGAAAGATAGACAGGCAACAGGCAGTTGAGGATATGTCCTTGATGTTAAAAGTAATTGGGATGATCACATACCTCTCATTGACCTTGCTAATAATAACACCTACCATCCTAGTATAAATATGGCACCGTGCGAGATTCTGTATGGGCGAAGGTGTGGATCGCCAATTGGTTGGTTCAAAGTTGGTGAAGAGGAGTTGTTGGGACCAAATTTGGTTTATCAGACTATGGAGAAAGTTAAGTTGATTC
This sequence comes from Nicotiana knightiana, assembly GCA_005239525.1. Classification (NCBI taxonomy): domain Eukaryota; kingdom Viridiplantae; phylum Streptophyta; class Magnoliopsida; order Solanales; family Solanaceae; genus Nicotiana; species Nicotiana knightiana. The sequence goes on along the minus strand of ML438718.1, from coordinate 19,883 downwards.
AAGAGTGTTTGAAGATGGCTCAGAGCTGCCAAAAGTCCTATTCGGACGTGCGACATAGAGACCTAGAGTTTCAAGTTGATGATTGGGTGTTTCTGAAAGTTTTGCCTATGAAAGGTGTTATAATATTTGGGAAGGAAGGAAAGCTCAGTCCCAGATACTTCAGGTCGTATAGGATCCTACGTAGTATCGGTAAATAAGCTTGTGAGTTAGAGTTTCCACTAGAATATTCGGTTGTACAACCAGTATCTCATGTATCACATTATTGCATTCAAGTTTCTATTACTTGGATACTCATGTCAGTTCAGTGCTCGGATACTCATGTCTGTTCAATACTCAGATACTCATCTCAGTCCAATACTTACACATTCATACCAGTTGAATACTCAGATTACTCAAATAGTCCTGCCAGTTCAATATTCATATATCTATGTTAGTTCAGTATTCACGTATCCCTGGCAAACCAATATCCAGTCAATGCAGTAGTCATTCAGTTCAGTATCTCAACAGTTCAGTAGTCATGTATTCGTTCAGTTTAGTATGCAAGTGTTAATGAAAGTTCATATTTCCACCAGACCCGTTTAAGGTCCGGAGTTAGCAGAAGTTACAATCATGACAATCATTTGAGGACGAATGATCCCAAGGGGGAGATAATGTAACACCCCCTACATTAGGACTAGGTGTGGATATGTTAAATGGGTATTAATTTGATATTTTAGACATACAAAGTCCTAGTAGAATGAGTATGGGTGAAAATAGTTGTTTTGAAATCAAGACGGAGAGTGAGGTGTATAAGATTCAATATAATCTATTAAGTTTACAAAAGGTCTGTCTTACAGCAGAATTTAGTGAAATTGTGTAAGGAATTTGGGAAAATTCAAAACACGAAAGTTTTAGGTATTTGAAATATCTTTCCAAAGATATATTGTGGATCACGAACGGATCTATGTGAAAAAGGTTATGTGCGTTTTATAGAGCAGTGCATAATATGCGCGTCCAAAGGGTCACTTGTGGCAGTGTTACTGCCATTTTGCAAGGTCAGGTGCGTGGCCAGGCCTTTAGGTGCACGGGGCCCTCCCTTGGGGTTCATTTTAAATCCCTACTTCATTCCCCACGCCCCAAAACACAAAAACTTGCTCTAGAAAGGGAAGCTCTCAAGAACCTAACTTCTTAAAGGTCCCTCCACCATCCAATGTAATTTATAATGGTGATTCTAAGTTAATTTCAATTTTACAACATCTTATTAACATGGATAAATCCTACATATCAATATATATTCGATTGGGACATCATGGTTGAGAAAAGAAACCCTAGAATTCGAATTCAAGAGGATCGAACTTAAAAAAGGTAATATCTTCCACCTATACTTGATTATAGTATTGGAGTAATGATTATAGACTCTAGTTCATGAGATATGAGTTGATGGGTTTGATAAAAAAAGCATGAACGGTTATAGGTTTGGGTTGTTGATTGTTGATTATAGGTTGAGGGTGTTGTTTATCTTATGGGTAATGAAGAATGGTATTGATTATAACAATTTGAGATTTTAGTAGTATCTAGGAAAAAAAGAATGGGTTGTTGGGTGTAGAAATACCATAAATAAGGACTATGAAGCTTTATGCTTACTAAGTGTTTGATAAAAGGCCGAAGTGGCCAAAACATGAGTATTATTGCTAATATGGAATCTCTTGTCTTGTATTGCTATAGATTAAAGTTGAGAGGGTTGAGAAACGTTGTATGACGCTCGAGAGCAGGAAGTTAAGGTATGTGAAGCTAACTCTCTATGTTTGAAAATGTTAATGATTATCCCTATAACTATCACTACAAAAAAAAACTGGAATTAGCTACGAGCGTCATCGCTAATTTGTCGCTAAAACGCTCGTAGCTAGAAGAATTTATTAATAATCCATTGCTAGTCTGTCTCAGAAATATAATTAAGCCTAGTTCCTTGAATAGTTGCAGAACTTCTATTCTCTAGCTTTGTAACTCGTTCATGACTTTCATTCTGAATGTTGTGAAATCAGTGCGTAATCAATATAGACTTGGGTTTGATGCTCATGAGTCTCAGTCTAGATTACTCAACATGTCATAAACAATTGAAGTTTCAATATTCATAATCAGTTCATGTATACATGTCTCAGTCTAGTCCTATTTAGTATTCCAGTATCATGTAACGTAGTACGATTCAGTATTTCAGTATCACATATTGCATTCTCAGTTCCTGAATTTAAATCCCTGAATGTTGAACACCTGTATTTGGGCCTGAGGCCGTAGTTTATATGTTTTATGCATATTTTGGCTTGAGGCTGTAGTTTATGCTTTATGCATGGTTGGGCCTGAGGCCGTAGTTTATGCTTTATGCATTTTTGGGCCTGAGGCCGTAACTTGTGCACATATATATTGGGCCTGAGGCTGTAGTTTATTCTGATAAATGAGTTGTTCATCATTCAAAAGAGGGAGTATTCATATCCTTACTTCCTTTATTCGATTTAGGTATCAGTTACCATTTCAGTTATCAGTTATCATCTCAGTTATTAGTTATCAGTTATGATTTTAGTTATGAATTATTAATTCTCAGTTATTAGCTCAATATCAGTTTTAGCATTTATAGTTATTTCTTTCAGTTGCTTTACATACTAGTGCAATTCAAATGCACTGACGTCCCTTTTGCCCGTGCCTGCATCTCACCATGCAGGTAATAATTTACAGGTTGACGATTCAGAGCGCTAGGATTTTCGCACCAGCTATTTGGTGATCCCTAGTTATTTTGGGGCATTATCATTACCTTGCAGTCTTCAGTGTTTTCAGAAAATCAGTATTTTCAGTACTTCATTAAAGGCTTCATAGACTAGATGTCATGACCCAACCTATGGGCCGTCACGGGCATCTGGTACCTTACTCAACCGAGTACCAACATAACATATCTTTCTTATCATACTATCACAGGTAAATGTGCTAAAATGGTTATCATGACATAATGGAAATAAAACATAAGGGAATGCTAGACATAAGACGACCTAACATGATATAGAAACTTATACATGTGACATACGCGCCTATAAGGCTGATATGTCCATTTTTAAACTCAAAACATAGGCCGACAAGGTCATACAAGTATTCATATATCTGACATTTTTCTACAAGCCTCTAAGAGTACATAAACATCAAAAAGGTCGGGACAAGGCCCCACCATACCAGTCAATGCATGCCCCAATCATACTGACCAAATAGGAAACTCCGGAGAAAGTGGAGTGCAGCAACACCTTCTGCTGAGCTGATAGCCTACTAGGAGGACTGTCAACCTGTCTATCGGGACCTGCGGGCATGAAACTCAGCGTCCCCAAGAAAAAGGGACATCAGTACGAATAAAATACTGAGTAAGGCAGAAAAGCATGACTAAGAACAGTAATGTAAAGAGAGATGTAGGAGATACAACCTGTAGCATCTGAGTGCCTCTGAGAGAGAGTGACATGAAATTCATGATACATATATATACATAATCTTTTAAAAACATCCGCCTATGTGGGCATCATCATCATCATATCATACCCGGCCTCGAAGAGGACTCGGTAAAAACATACCCGGCCATCATAAGGCTCGGTAGAATCGTACCCAGCCATGTGGAGCTCGATAAACCCAACTAATCAGTGGTTGAAAAATAGGTGGCGTACTCCTCCAACTATAGCGTGACTTGGTAGAGTAAAATAGATACTATATATAATGCATGCTGGACTCATGGAATCACGCTCTAAACCTTTCGGAGTGACGTAAGGTAGTTGCACCTTCGATTAACATTATGAACATCATTCCATCAATATGAACTTCACTAGGACACAAGGATCATACATACTTTCTTAGAATAACTTTATAAGGAAAGAATAACATGGACAACCTCAGTAGCTAAGAGTAGATTCATTATGAAATAACGTATCGTTTACGTTCGTTTCACTTTAGATCGTGCCAAAAGAATGAAGGAAGTACCTTAACATACCTTATCACAATATTTCTATTCACCAATTTGAACTCGCCTCTTCTCACCTTAATCTAACACAACGATAATAATACTATCATTAAGTTACGAAAGGTACAACTATCGCACAACGAACGACAAACTTATTTTGTATAAAAACGGGCAGCATCTCCCCTATAAACCTTACTTCCTCCAAATTCAAGATAACACCAAAAATACAAGAACACAACAACAACAACAACAACAACAACATATATACATTATTTTCCAGCCTTATATACACCATAAAATACTACAAAACAGTCCAACACACCTCAATCTCTTCATACACAAAATGACCACCGTAGTAGTGTCAAACGACCCAGAAATGTTACGAAGAACGACCAGACCAACACCCTACATCTATATGGTGTTTCTACACAACCTTACTCCTCCAAAACTCTACAAAACAGTAGTGAAATAATCATCCCAACAGCAACATTAAACAGTCCACAAAACAGTCCGCTACAAGTGAATAACTCGAACTAACGGCTTCTAATCACCGTCCCGTGAGTTTTTACAAGTATAGAACGAATAAACATGAATTTACAGCATAAAAATGGATGAAAGAGAGCATTAAACTTACCTTATTTGATGGATAACTCAGTCCTTATCTTGGTTCTTCAAATTCTAGGTTTTAGCCCCAATTAGAACTTGAAAGGGAGAGAAAATCAATTAGGGTTTGTGGGTAATTTTTGGGAGGAAGATTGCAGGGGTTTAGGTCTGGTTGTTTGTGATATATAACGAGGGTTATATTTCAGGAGATGAGACCTTAAATAATCTCTTTGGCCGACCCATAATTGCTTCTTTTTGGGCACTCATTTAACCAAGTAGGTGACACACCTACTTGTCATCTAGCAGCCTGCGCAGTCTCGCAAAAATGCATATATCTCTCTACTCTGATGTTGTATCAACAAACAGTTAAATGCGTTAGAAAATAGACTCGTAAATCTTAAATTTTTTATCTAGATCATACCATAATTCCAAGTATATTGGGAGAAAATATCATCTACATTTGACCTAATTTTCAGCATATTTGTGAATGTAACTTGTGATGATCTTTGCCAATTTTTGTTCCACAAGTTGCTTGACTTCAAAACATAGCACATGACTATCATACGATGAAAATAACTCATAGAATAACCTCACTATCATGTAATTAACCATAGTATCACACTAAAGTACATGTTATAACATTCCAGATGTGTCGACTTTCGACGAACTTATTTTCTTCAATTTATTTAGCTTCTAAGCCTTCCAACCCTCTTGGTACTTGCAGTCCATGATCTTAAGTATTTGTAACCTCCAAGTTAACATGATTAACTTAATTTATGTACTTTCAAATACGATCTCATTTATGAGCTTAAATAAATTGACTTATGACGTACTCTCACGTACGAAATGATGGGGTGTAACACTAGAGTAACAGCTAGACAGAGTCGCAGGCTTTTCATATTAAGCTATGTTGGCTACAAATATATTTTAGAATTGTATTATTATTTCCAAACTTCGATTTATATCATCCAGACTTTCAGTATATCAGCATGTGTTAGTTTATCTTCCGCATTCAGTATGTTATGATATCACATGTTGATTCAGCCAGCCAGTTGGTCGCTCTATCAGGCACCGGGTGCCGTGTTACATCCAGGCCCAGGTTCGGGGCGTGACAGTATACCCTATTGGTATAATTATATTTCATATTAGTATCATATGATAGTTGGAATACTTTTTGGTTGTTTTAGCTGCATTTTAAGTGAATTTTATTCTGAAATGATTTATATGATCATGTTTTATTGTGTTGGATTTTCTTGTACCTATGGACATAGATTTTGTGTATTATATAATCGATTTTATATTTATATGGAGTTTTTGGAATGACCATGTACAACTATATACCCTATTAGTATAGCTACATACTATATTGGTATCATATGCTAGTTGAATCATTTTTTAGTTGTATTAGTTGCATTTAATTGGTACACTATTTGATTTTCTTTTAATACTAGTAATATAGTACACTATCTTGAAATGTTTTATTATATTAATATGCGGTACACTATTTTTTTATTTTTATCTTTATGCATATGTGTTATGTAATAGTAGTATAGTCATATAGTTGCCGGAAATTAACCAGTAAAATTGTATACCATGTTGGTATAGTTATATGCCATATTGGTATCATATGGTAGTTTGAACATTTTTTTTGTTGTTTTAGCTGCATTTTTAAGTGAATTCTATTATGAAAAATTATGTATATGAACATGATTAGTAGTGCTGGAATTTATTTGTGCCGATGGACATAAATTATGTGTATTATGTAATATTATTTATAGTTATAGGCAATTGTTGGAACGACCCTATACAACTATATACCCTGTTTAATATACGAGATGAGCAAGTTGCTTGCGAATATTTAGCTTGCAATGCGAGCATGTAATTTTCTCAAACTTTTATTATATTCTTTAATGTTTTGGTACAGTAGTATAGTGGCAGAAAGTTGTAGCAATATTCTAGATTCTAGAGCAATCATATACTCTGTTGGTATACATGTATACCATATTGGTATCATATGGTACTAGAAGTCTTTTTTGCTACTTATATTTTTATTGCATTTTTCAATATTTTATTATCATTTCTATTCTAACTAGTATATATGGAGATTTGGTGGCCGTAGATTATGTTTTCTTGCTCCATAACTAGTTGTGTTACTGCTAATGGTAGAGTGTGTACTGATATTTGTTGGGAAGAAGATCAAGGTTTGCATGAAAATTACGTGGAATTAGAAAAGAAACAAGAAATAAAAAAAAATAAAGGATTCAAATTTGAGTGTGAAATAAGTTATGGTAAAAGTAACAATTATACGATTTGGGCAAAAATAAATGAATAAAAGAGAAAAAAGAAAAAAAAAGAACGAGAAAAAAGGAAAGAAAGAAAGAAAAAAGGGAAAAAATAAAGAAGCATAGAAATAAAAAAGAATTGGGAAAAGAAAAAAATTCCCCACAAAACTACTGTGGGTAGGAAATGTAATTAGTTTGATGTGTAGAAAAATAAATGGGTAGGTAAGGGTAAATAGTTTTATTTTTGTGGGTAACTGTGTCATTCGCCCATTTTACTTTCACCCGTTACCCACATTTATTATTAACGGTATTTTAGTTTTCTTGTTAAATTTCTCTTTCTCTCTCTCTCTGTTCTTTTCACGCTTTTTTCACAGAAATACGAACGAAACCGTTCTCCATTGTTGCATCTCAAGTGAATTTTTGAGCTTTCACTCTTACTTTCAGGTAATTTTCATTTCATTTTATGATTTTACCACTATTTTGGTTTTAAATTTTATTTTTTTTATTTTCTGATTTTGAATATACTTTTTTACAATGTTGTTTTTTCCTTTCGATTTTGTGTTCTTTCTATCTTCATTCTGGACCTAATCTTGTTGTTTCAGTTTCCATGCTTTATTATTTTGATTTTTAGGGTATAATTTATTTTTTGAGTTTTGTTACATTTTGGGAAAATTTGTTTTTGTTTTGTGTTCATGGCCTTTGTTTTTTGTTTGATTTTTGTGTTTTTCTTCACTTTTGTTAAAGCTTTGTTGTTTTTATTGTAGAAAATGCTTTCAAAAATGTCTTCAAAAAGTTGTATGAAGGTTGTTGGAAAAGGTGTTAAGCTTGATTTTGCGAAAATAGAGGGACTTGCCCTCAACCCCTGATTCTGAAGCGAATGGGCATATACAGGCTCCGGATGATAATGGTTTTGATTCTCCGATCCTACAAAAAAGTCGTAACAAGAGAGCAGTAGAATGACTCGCTTGCAAACAAATAATAGTCCTACTCCAGTTAACAATATTAGAATAAGGAGTAAGAAATGCAGTTGACATGAAAAATTCAAAGAAAAGCTAAAATTTTATTTGGTTAATGAAGATGATGTGGACCCCAGTGTTCAACCGAAAAAGAGAAAGAACGAGGACGTTAAATAGAAAAAGGGCAAGATCGAGGACGATGGTGAGACCGGTATTGATTGCATATCCATAGAACAAAAGATTGCTACACGCTGCAAATTCAAGGAGAGAAAAGCTAAGTTGAATTTGTTCCCTGTATTCCTATTAATTTTTATACAAAGTTATACAACTGTTTATACATCTTTATACAAGTACTGCTACACTGATTTATACATCTGTATATAATTTTTTAGTATATTTTTTGTTCCTAATTTCCTTCTTGTTGTTTTTCCATATGCAAGGTTGGTAACTTCTATATACAATCAACTGATCATTTCCACAATAGGATTAGTTCCCATACCGAGTCTGATATTGTCCGTATTTTGAAGCAGTGTTTGACTGACACGCAACTTCAAATGTTCCATGCTAGCTGCTTTGGATACTTCTTAGACCTGCCTCAATTTAAAATTCAAAATTATCTTATTAATTGTATTTTATTTAGGGAAGTCGTCCCGGGCGGGAAATGGAGTTGTGGGTTAAAATCAATGGTTGTTTGTTGCGGTTTGGCACTGGAGAGTTTGTTGTTATCACTTATTTGAAGTGTGTAACAGAAGACGCCACTGTCTATGACAAACCTGATGTCAATAGGTTTCTAAAAGAGTATTTTTCAGGAGATGGAAGAAGGGCTATAACAAGGGGGCAGCTTCTTGATCGCTTCAAGAAAATGGACTGGAAGTCGGAGTGTAACGACCCGACCAGCCGTTACAAGTATTTTAACCCCCATCCTCTAAATTATTTTTTCTCTATGCTATATCGTGGTGTTGTAACTTACCGAGGTTTTTGGTTTTTGGATTCGGAGTAAAATGGGACACATAGTCCCTAAGTTATAAGCTTAAGTTGAAATAATTGGTCGGATGGTGAATTGTGTGTAAACGACCCCGGAATGGAATTTTGATGATTCCAATAGCTCCGTATGGTGATTTTGGACTTAGGAGTGTATCAGGATATTTATTTTGAGATCCGTAGATAAATTAGGCTTGAAATGGAAAAAATAGGAAATTTAAGTTTGAAAGTTTGACCGGAGAGTTGAATTTTTGATATCGGGATCGAAATTCGACTACAAAAATTGGAATAGATACGTTATGTCAATTATGATTTGTGTGCAAAATTTTAGGCCAATCAAAATTGATTTGATAGGTTTCGGCATCGAATATAGAAGTTGGAGTTTCTTAGTTTCATTAAGTTTGAATTAGGATGTGATTCATGTTCTTAGCGTTGTTTGACGTGATTTGAAGACTAGATTAAGTTCGTATGATGTTTTAGGACTTCTTGGTGTATTTGGTTGAGGTATCGGGGGCCTCGGATGAGTTTCGGATGGCTAACAGATCAATTTTAGACTTGGCATTCCAGCTGAAGAATATTGGTTTTGTGTCACTGGTTTCCTTCTACGCGGTCGCATGAGAATGTCCGCGATCCCGTAAGATAAATTTGAACAGTGAGATTTTGTGCTATGTGATCATGTAGGTAGGTTTGGTATTGCATAGGCTTGTTTAGGGCAGTGGCAGTTTTTTTTTATGCCATCGCGTGAGGAGAACCAAGATCGCATAGCTGGGAACACTCAATGCATGGATCACGAGTAGGCTAGGTCGCGTTCGCAAAGAGGAAGTAGGATAGAAGTTGGCTCATGATTTACTCTATGTGGTCGCATGGGAAATTCCGTGATCGTGTAGGGTTGGGGAAAACAGTGCTTCGCGATTGCGTGAGGGAGTCTGTGATTGCGTAGGGTTAATTCTGGGCTGAGCAATTCAGTTCTTCGCGATCGCGGAACTTGGTCTGCGATTGCATAAGCCAAATGTTTGGGCAGAAAGTTTAATTTCTGAAAATGGGACTCATTTTCAACGATTTGGAGCTCAGGGAGAGACAAATTTTGAGAGATTTTCAAGGAAAATATTGGGATAAGTGTTCTTAACTCAATTTTGGTCAAATTACCCAAATCTATGGTTGTTTTTAACATTTAACTGGTGATTTATTTAGAAAAGTTTAAAAACCCTCTTTGATAAATTTGAGGATTTGAGGGCCGAATTATTATCGAAATTTAGTAATTTTGGTATGGTTGGACTCGTGGTTGAATGGGCGTTCATATTTTGTAACTTTCGTCAGGTTCTGACACGTGGGCCCCACGGGCGATTTTTGAGTTATTTTCAGATTTTATTGGAAAATTTAGTATTTTCATATGGGATTGATTCCTATAATTTGTGTTGATTGTATTGAATTATTTTTTGCAAGATTCGAACCATTTGGAGCTGGATAATCGAGGAAAAGGTCTACTATTGGATTGAGATAGCGTGATTTGATGTAAGTGACTTGTCTAACCTTGTGTGGGGGAAATTCTCGTTAGGATTTGTATTTTTATGATAATTAAAATGTGTTGATGGTTGTGTACGCGAGGTGACGAGTGTGAACACGGGATAAATGTTGAATATTCTGGCTTTAAATTGTATATCTCTCATTCGCATATTTATTAATTTATTTTATCAAGTTATTTTCATCGTTATTCTATTTTTACATGTCTACGTGCCTTATTTCTTAATTGAAACTTGTATAATATGTTTCATTGAATTACTTGCTTATTTGACCTTGTACTCATCATTTAACTGTAGGACTCTTTTCTTGAAATTTTCTATCCTTGAAATATCCTTGTTCAATCGTTCTGTTTTAGTTTCGCGACATATTTACTTTTGGGACTACGAGGCGGTACCTCGGGAGATCCCCCTGCTTAGCATTACTTTTGGGACTATGAGGCGGTACCTCAGGAGATCCTCCTGTCTTGCATATTTACTTTTGGGACTACGAGGCGCTACCTCGGGAGATCCCCTTATTGAGAATATTTACTTTTGGGACTACGAGGTGGTACCTCAGGAGATCCCCCTATTGAGCATATTTACTTTTGGGACTACGAAACGGTACCTTGGAAGATCCCCCCCCCCTTTCATATTTACTTTTGGGACTATGAGGCGGTACCTCGGGAGGTCTCCCAATTGAGAATATTTACTTTTGAGACTACGAGGCGGTACCTCGGGAGATCCCCTTGTTGAGCATATTTACTTTTGGGACTACGAAGCGGTATCTCGGGAGATCCCTCTGTTAAGCATATTTACTTTGGGAACTACGAGGTTGTACCTCGGGAGATCCCCTTGTTGAGCATATTTACTTTTGGGACTACGAGACAGTATCTCGGGAGTTCCCCTATTGTTTACTCCTCTGTGTTGTGTTATTACTTTTCTATAATTTCTCACTTATAAATTTTTAGTCCATTCATGATAATATTATATATTCTACCTTGTTTCTTATTATTTCAGTAGGGCTCTGACCTTATCTCGTCACTACTCTACCGAGGTTAGGCTTGGCACTCACTGAGTACCATTGTGGTGTACTCATGCTACTCTTCTGCACATCTTTTTGTGTAGATCCAGGTACTTCCTACCAGCCTAGGTATTAGTGAGCTAGATCATACGTGGAGACTTCAAGGTATATCTGCCAGCGTCTGCAGACCTCGGAGTCCGCATCTATCTTATTATGTTGTTTTTCTTATTCATATTAGACTCTGATGTATAGAGATATTTTGTATTACTTCTTTAGATCTTATGACTTGTAATTTACCGGGTTTAGGGAATTTTTATATGTATTGAATTTTTAAAGGATTCATTGTTATTTTTATTATTCTGCATGTTTATAAACTTATAGAGACTAGGTTCCATCACGATATCCTATTGAGGGAAATTTGGTTCGTGACAAGTTGGTATCAGAGCTATAGGTACATAGGTGTTATGAGTCACAAGCAGGTTTAGTAGAGTCTCGCGGATTGGTACGGAGACATCTATACTTATGTTCGGGAGGCTATGGAGCTGGTAGGAAAATATCACTTCTTTGATTCCTTGTCGTGTGAAATTGTTGACTTCGGAATTCTAAACCATTGCCTTTATATTCTCTCAGAAATGGTGAGGAACGCACAACTGGATCTGATGATCAGACACTCACGCCCCCTATTAGAGCCGCGAAAGGCTGGGGCGGGGGCAGAGGTCGAGGACGACCACGTGGTGCAACCAGAGCACCTGCACGAGCTGCTGCAGAGGAGTCACCAGTAGCTCCAGTTGGAGAGCAGGCACCTGAGACGCCTGTTACTACCCCTGCACTTCAGGAGATTTTTGCCCAATTTTTGTGCATGTTTAGCACTTTAGCTCATGCATAATTGATTTCACTTGCTCTTGCCACATCTCAGACCGGGGGAGGAGCACAGACGCCCACCTCCCGTACTCTAGAGCCATGGGTCCAGGTTGATCATGTTCTAGAGGTCATACCAGTGCAGCCAGTCATCCCGGCATAGCCCGAGATTAGAGGAACAGTTTCTGAGGGAGAGCAACTCAGACTCGAGAGGTACAAGAGGTACCACCCTCCTACTTTCAGTGGCTTGGCGTTAGAGGATGCCCGGTATTTCTTAAGGATTGCCACTGTATCCTCCATACCATGAGTATTGTGGAGACTAGTGGGGTCGATTTCACTGTATTCCAGCTTAGGGGAGCGGCTTATCAGTGGTGGCGTGCATATGAGTTGGATAGTCCTACCGAGGCAGCCTCACTCACTTGGACTCAGTTCTCGGATATGTTCTTGAGGGAGTATGTTCCCTAGAGTCTCAGAGATGCATGGCGCGCTGACTTTGAGCAGTTGCACCAGGGTTTTATCACTATCTCGGAGTATGCAGTATGGTTCAGTGATTTATCCAGGCATGCACCGACCTTGGTTGCTACTGTCAGAGAGAGTGTTTTCGATTTATCGAGTGGATCAACCCTAATATCATATACAGTATTGCCTAAGAAAACGAAAGCAAAACTTCTCACATCTCTATGACTCTTTATGCTATATCTCGTGGTATTATTAAAAAAGTATGGAGATGGACATTGCATACCAGAATGTAGTGGCAATCGCTAGGAGATTGGAGGGTATGCGGGTCTGGGAAAGAAAAGAGAGAGAGGCTAAGAGGCTTCGTGATTCCAGCACACATAACAGTTCTCATGCCCCAGCTGCAACCCATCATGATAGAGGTTATGTGAGCCATCCTATTCATTCAGCACTTCCAGCTTCCAGCGGTATTTCGGTTACTCCCAGACCTCAGGTTCCTTATTATGCACCGCCATTATCTAGTGTACCTCCTGTACGGGGTGCTTTCAGCAGTCAGTCCAGCTGATTAGGACCAAACTAGTTCCAATAGGCACGCCCACCGAGAGCTTGTTTTGAGTGTGGTGACACTCGTCACCTAGTATGAGATTGTACCAAGCTTAGGAGGGGTGCACCTCCACAAATTTCACATTCCACAGGGCCCTCAGGCTTCTCAGACCATGATTACTACACCAGTTGCCACTTCACCTGCACCGCCAGCTCGAGGTGGAGGTCGCGCAGGTAGAAGATTCCCTAGAGAGGGAGACCAAGACCGATATTATGCTCTTCCAGCTAGGACTGAGGCAGTTGCATCTAACTCAATTATCACAGGTATTATCCATAGAAATGCATCAACCCTATTTGATCCGGGCTCCACCTATTCCTATGTATCATCTTATTTTGCTCCATATTTGGGAGTATCTTGTGATTCTCTGAGTAGGAGATTCCATTACTGTTGACCATTTTTATCATTCGTGTTTAATTACTATTAGTGGTTTTGAGACCAGAGTCAATATATTGTTGCTCAGTATGGTAGAGTTTGATACTATTTGGGGCATGGATAGGTTGTCTCCCTTCATGCTATTCTCGATTGTCACGCTAAGACGGTGACATTGGCTATGCCAGGTATACCATGTATATTGCCGAGAGGTGCCTTAGATTATGTTCCCAGCAGAGTAATTTCATATTTAAAGTCCCAACAAATGGTTGGGAAGGGGTGTTTATCATATTTGGCTTTTGTGAGAGATGTTGATGCTGACACTCCTACTATTGACTCTCTTCCGGTAGTACAAGAATTTCTGAATGTGTTGCATGCAGATATGCTAGGTATGCCACCCGACAAAGATATTGACATTGGCATTGATTTGTTACCGGGCACTCAACCCATTCCTATTCCACCATATCATATGGCCCCAGCAGAATTGAAAGAATTAAAGGATCAGTTGCAAGAACAACTTGATAAGGGTTTCATTCATCCCAGTGTATCACCTTGGGGTGCCCCAGTCTTGTTTTTAAAGAAGAAAGATGGCTCCATGCGCATGCGTATTGATTTTCGATAGTTGAACAAGGTTACAGTGAAGAACAGGTACACATTGCCTCGCATTGATGACCTATTTGATCAACTATAGGGTGCCAGAGTATTCTCAAAAATTGATTTGCGATCACGTTATCATCAGTTGAAAACCCGTGGGCCAGATATTCCAAAGACTTCTTTCAGAACTCGGTACAGTCATTACGAGTTCCTTGTAATGTCATTTGGGATGACCAACGCCCGAGCGACATTTATGCACTTGATGAATAGTGTATTCCAGTTGTATCTTGATTCATTTGTCATAGTATTTATTGATGATATCCTGGTGTACTCACGTAGCCAGGAGGAGCATGCACAATACTTGGGTATTGTATTACAGAGGCTGGGGGAGGAGAGACTTTATGCCAAATTCTCTAAGTGTGAGTTCTGGCTTAGTTCAGTGGAATTAATGGGACACATAGTGTCCAGTGAGGGGATTTGTGTGGACCCGAAGAAGATAGGGGCAGTTCAGAGTTGGCCCAGGCCATTTTCAGCTACTAAGATCCGGAGTTTCCTTGGTTTGGCAGGGTATTGTCACTGATATGTAGAGGTTTCTCTTGTATTGCTGCACCTATGACCAGATTGACCCAGAAGGGTGCTCCGTCTAGGTGGACCGAGGAGTGTGAGGAGAGCTTTCAGAAGCTCAAGACAATTTTGACTACAGCCCCAGTATTGGTATTGCCTATAGGTTTGGGGTCTTATACTGTATATTATGACGCATCGCGTATTGGTCTCAGCGCGGTGTTGATGCAAGATAGTAGGGTGATTGCTTACTCGTCTAAATAGCTGAAGGTGCATGAGAAGAATTATCTTGTCCACAACCTTGGTTAGCAGCTATTGTTCATGCCTTGAAGATTTGGCGGCATTATTTGTACGTTGTCCATTGTAAGGTCTATACCGACCATTGGAGTCTACAACATCTGCTCAACATAAGGATCTCAATTTGTGATAGAGGAGGTGGGTAGAGTTACTTAAAGATTATGATATCACCATCTTGTATCATCCGGGGAAGGCCAATGTGGTGTCCGATTCTTTGAGTCGAAAAGCGGAGAGTTTGGGCAGTTTAGCATATCTACTGGTAGCAGAGAGGCCATTAGTACTGGAGGTTCAGGCCTTGGCCAACCAGCTTGTTAGATTGGATGGCTCGGAGCCCAGCCGAGTTCTTGCCTGCGTAGTTTCTAGGTCTTCTCTATATGGTCATATCAAAGAGCATCAGTATGAAGACCCCCATTTACTCGTCCTCAAGGATATGGTTCAGCACAACGACGCCAAGGAGGTCACTATTGGGGACGGTGGTGTGTTGCGAATGCAAGACCGGTTATGTTTGACCAATGTAGATGGTCTGCATGAGTTAATTCTCCAGGAAGCTCATAGTTCGCTGTATTCCATTCATCCGAACACCGATAAGATGTATCAGGACTTGAAGCAGCAATACTGATAGAGAAGAATGAAGAAGGACATAGTGGAGTATGTAGCTCGGTGCCTAAATTGTCAACAGGTGAAGTATGAGCACAAACAGCCAGGTGGATTGCTTTAGAAGCTAGAGATTCCAGAGTGAAAATGGGAGCGGATTACTATGGACTTCTATTGTTGGGATTCCACGACTCAAAAGAAGTTCAACATAGTTTTGGGTAATTATCGATAGACTGACCAAGTCGGCTCATTTCATTCTAGTGGTGACTACTTATTATGCGGAACGGTTAGCAGAGATCTATATCCGCGAGATTGTCAGGATTCATGGTGTACCGATATCCATCATCTCTGACCGGGGTACGCAGTTTACATCACATTTCTGAAGGGTTGTACAACATGAGTTAGGCACACGGGTTGAGTTCAGTACAGCATTTCACCCTCAGACGGACAGACAGTCCGAGCGCACTATTCAAATATTGGAGGACATGCTTCGCACTTGTGCTATGGATTTCATAGGTTTATTGCTAACAGATCAATTTTGGACTTGGCATTCCAACTGAAGAATTTTGGTTTTGTGTCACTGGTTTCCTTCTACGCGATCGCATGAGAATGTCTGCGATCACGATGATAAATTTGGACAGTGAGATTTTGTGCTATGTGATTGCGTAGGTAAGTCCGCGATCGCGTATGCTTGTTTAGGGTAGTGGAAGTTTTGTTCTATGTGATAGAATAGGGAGAACCGCGATCGTGTAGTTGGAAATGGTCAATTCATCACAAACGCGTGGGCTAGGCCGCGTTTGTGAAGAGGAAGTGGGACAGAAACTGGCTCACGCCTTTTCTTTTTGCGATCGCGTGGAAATTTCGCGATCAAGTAGGGTTGGAGAAAACAGTGCTTCGCGATCGCAGAGGGTAAATTCTGGGCTGAGCAATTTTTTTCTTCGCGATCGCGGAACTTGGCCCGCGATCACATAAGCCAAATGTCTGGGCAGAATGTTTAAGTCCTGAAAATGCGATTTCATCCTATTTTCAATTTTCAACGATCTGGAGCTCGGGGAGAGGTGATTTTCGGGATATTTTCAAGGAAAACATTGAGATAAGTGTTTCTAACTCAATTTTGGTCAAATTACCTGAATCTATGGTTGGTTTTAACATTTAACTGGTGATTTAAGTTGAAAAGGTTTGAAAACCCTATTGGATAAATTTGAGTATTGAGGGCCAAATTGTTATCGGAATTTAGTAATTTTGGTATGGTTGGACTCGTGGTTGAATGGGAGTTCATATCTTGTAACTTTCATCAGGTTCTGAGACATGGGCCCCACAGGCATTTTTGAGTTAATTTTGAATTTTATTGAAAAATTTAGTATTTTCATATGGGATTGATTCCTATAATTTGTGTTGACTGTATTGAATTATTTTTGGCTAGATTTGAACCATTCAGAGTTGGACTTGTCTAACCTTGTGTGTTGGGAAATTCCCCTTAGTACTGGTATTATTATGATAATTGAAATGTGGTGAAGGTCGTGTACGCGAGGTGACGAGTGTGTACGCTGGTTAAATATGGAATATCCTGTCTTTAAAGTGTGTATCTCTCTGTCGCATATTGATTAATTTATTTTATTAAGTTATATTCATCATCGTTATTCTATTTTAACATGTATACATTCCTTATGTCTTAATTGCAACTTGTACAACATGTTTAATTGAATTACCTGCTTATTTGACCTTGTACTCATCATTTAACTGTAGGACTCTTTTCTTGAAATTTTATATCCTTGAAATATCTATCACGACCCATTTCCAGAGTCGTGATGGCTCCTGTCGTAGAACCAGGAAAGCCACCCATTTTATCTAACTAAATACAATTTCCCATATAACGCCCTTTTTAACAAGCCTGAAATCAATAATAATGATAATAAATCCAATATTTTTTGGGAAAACCAGTTTATGAAATCAAAAACCAAATCCTACTAACCCCGGATCCAGTGTCACACATTCATGAGCTGCTAATACTTTGTACAACCAAAAGAAATGACTAACATAGTCTGAAAATAAATACGACATGTAGAAAGGAAAGAGAAGACGAGATCACGGTCACCAGCTGCTACCTCGTCAACTCTGATGAATCTGCTATGCTCACTGACCCGAGCCGAATTCCTTTGTACCTGGATATGCACACAAGGTGCGGGGATAACATGAGTACACCAACTCAATAGTAACGAAACCAAACTACGGGCTGAGAGGTAGTGACAGACTAAACCTCCGATAATCGAACAACAGTATATAAATTGGAAATGACAGTAATATATCAGGAAATAAACACGATGCATCAATATATGTTTGTAACTCTGCATCCTAGCATGAATTCATATAGAATCAAGAATGATGTGTACTCATCAATCAAGCTCTCATAAGGTGGTCCACTCAGTACTAGTATACGGCCTTCAGGCCCAGGGAACTCCATCCCGGATATTACATAAACACAAGTGACAAAGTCACCAAGTACTGAGGAAAAAGGCCAATCCAGCCCCCACGGAGAAGATCCATCTCCGGAACCTAATAACCACGGAGAAATCCATCTCCGGAACATAATAACCACGGTGAAATCCATCTCTAAAACATAATAACTATTGAGAAATCCATCTCCGGAACATAATAACAACGGAGAAATCCATCTCCGGAACATAATAACCACGGAGAAATACATCTCCAGAACATAATAACCATAGAGAAATCCATCTCTGGAACATAATAACCACGGAGAAATCCATCTCCGGAACATAATAACCACGGAGAAATCCATCTCCAGAATATTTGTGCGCTCACTGGAGGTGTATAGACTCCGGAGGGGCTCCTTTCAGCCCAAGCGCTAAATCAAGCCAACGAAGGCATGATTTCAGGATCACTGCGGTGTGCAGTCCGACCTCATAACTGTCTCAAAACCAGGCACCAAGCCTCACTCAGTCAGTACCTTCCAGTCTCACTCACAATGCTCTAACATATGAAAATCAGCTCAAACCAATGATAATATAGAAGAAACTAGAAACTTACGAGTCTGAGGCATGAAACATATACTATAACAGAACTGAGTACATGAAAGCAATAATCACAGATATAGACAGCAATAATCGACCATTCCGGTCTAAACACATCGGCGTGAAGCCTTAACATTTATACTTAGCATGATTTCTATTTCGTTCAAGGTAATTACCACCTTCACAATGCATTATCAATCTGAGATAACCAATAGACAATGCCATGGGATGAGCCAGGCTACAAATATTTGGTAAACTCCCGCATGCCCGTCACTTGGCAAGTGTGTCACCTTAATTAACAGCAAATATCAAATAGTTTGGGGTTTCAAACCCTCAGTTCCAAGTTTGGAAGCGTTACTTACCTCAACCGGCTAATACACTACTCCGCAATGCCCTGGCCTCTAAATTTGGCCTCCGAGTGCTCCAAATCTACCAACAATCATATGTATATCATTATAATATGCTAGGGAACTAATCCAAATCGAAATGTATCAAAATACTCAAAAATCTCGAAATTGGTCAAAACCCGACCCCCGGACCCACGTCCCGAAATTCAGAAATTTTTTTACCAAACTGTTCTTTGTCATCTCACGAGTTCGTACATATAAAGAACACTAAATTCGGAGTCCAAATGACCCCTCAAATC
The DNA here is from genome assembly GCA_005239525.1 of Nicotiana knightiana. Taxonomy (NCBI): domain Eukaryota; kingdom Viridiplantae; phylum Streptophyta; class Magnoliopsida; order Solanales; family Solanaceae; genus Nicotiana; species Nicotiana knightiana. The sequence continues at coordinate 572 of ML438718.1, read as the reverse complement.
ACCATTTTATGATTCTTAATCCCAAGCCCTAATCACCCAAATTTACACTGTTTTTTCCCTAATTTCCACCATAAATCCGACCTTTAATCACATATAAACTAGTTTAGAGTCCAAAAATCTTACCTTGATGAAAAACTATCGAATTCCCTCTTCAAAACCCTCCCAAAAGCTTCAAACCCGGAGGAAATATTGAGAAAATGGCTAAAATTCGCGAAGGCACGTTTTTATAACTTCTGTCCAGTGGATCCGCACCTGCGACCACTTACAAGCACCTGCGGAACCGCAGCTGCGGATCCCAGGTCGCACCTGCGGAAAAATCCTAAGGCCTCAAATCCCGCACCTGCGATTGACCTCCCGCACCTACGGCCTCGCAGGTGCGGCAACTACCTCGCACCTGCGGAAATCCACTCACTTGACCAACTTCCGCACCTGCGGTGGCACGTCCGCTCCTACGGGACCGCACCTGCGGCTTCCCATCCGCAGGTGCGAAAAACACCATCAATAGAACCAGCAATGACAAAATCATCCCAAACTCCCCGTTAACCATCTGAAACCATCCCGAGCCCCTCGGG
>ML438716.1:0-42412 GCA_005239525.1 Nicotiana knightiana | reverse complement strand
ATTAATGCTCATAAAATTTAAGGTATATCACATGCTAAACCATGCAATTTAGTCTCGCATCAGGGGTGGTATCCCTATAATGAACCAACACAGGATCCTCATACTGGCGTTCCTTTACTTCATTTACTAAAGAGGATGTTGCCGTATCCTGAATAGTAATTCCAATATCACCTGAGTCCAGTAATCGAACACCAAGACTAGCTATCTGATGAATCTCATGGGCTATTTCCCTCTTTTGTGGATGTAAATATGACATGCTACCCATAGATCTACGACTGAGGGCGTTGGATACTATGTTCGCCTTCTCCATATGGTATACAATATCAACGTCATAATTTTTATACAGCTCCGACCATCTCCTTTGACGTAAATTCATTTCCTTTTGCTTGAAGACATACTGGAGGCTCTTTATGATCCGTATAGATATCAACATGAATGCCATACAAGTAGTGCCTCCACCTCTTTAATGCATGAATCACTTCGGCTAACTTTAAATCATGGGTCGGGTAATTTTTCTCGTGCTTTCTTAGTTGTCTAGAAGCATAAGCTACAACCTTATCATTAGGGGTGGACATTGGTCGGTTCGGTTCGGTTATGAATATTATGAGTTTAGCATATCAGTTATCGGTTTACAAAATATGATAAACTGATAACCAAACTGATAAGATATTAGTTATCGGTTATTGATCATTATCGATTTGGTTATCGGTTTGCCTGATAAGATAACTCAATCTAGAGTTACGCAAAAATAGAAGATAATTCACTCAAGTTAAGCAAAAAAGAGAAGAATTCAAATGTAGTATACTACCCAATTATGCCTTCTAGCCACAACTAATATTTGAAGCATGTTTCATTTTAACAAATTCATGACCTGTGCAATCTCAAAAATTGATACTACAACTCCACAAGCATTCCGTCTCCAATTCACTGGAAATATTAGTTAACAGGAAACATAAATTATAATTTTTTGGTTTCCTGCCAAACCATGATCAAGATATCAATGTCATTTTCCAGACTCCAATTGTAGCAAGAGCAACAAGAGTACAAGTAATTCAACAATTTTCAAACATAACTGAAATAGGGTTAATTCTTCAACAACAATTGTCCAAATACATTAATAGCAATACAAGGTAGTAGCAATTTCACCTTAAAATTAACAAGTACAAACATAGTACTAAAACATTAGCACAAAATAAAGAATTGAAAACAATCAAAAATCCTATATTTTTATTATCGAACTCTACTGTAAAGCTCAAAATAAAGGAACGAAATTTGTTTTTAACAAAGAAGTAATTTTGGAATACAAACTTACGCTAAGATTCTAAGAATGTGGTTGTACTTTTGAATTTTGAAGAAGAACTGTTAAAGAATTGAATCAGAGTCTGAAGAGTGAACTGTGAAACTTCAATCTTGAATGCGGCTGGGAAAATTGGGAGAAAAAGAGAGAATGAAGCCCTAGATGTATTTATATACTTAAGGGTAAAATCCTAATTTTATTAAATCTTATTGGGTTATCGATTAACCCGTTAAGAAATTTAGCAAACTGTGGCCCGAACCGATAACCCAATAGTGAAAAAATATAAAATCGTTACCGAACCATTAACCTAATAACCCGATATCGATAACCCAATAAAATTTTTTCGATTCGGGCTATCGGTTGTACCCGATATATGTCCAGCCCTACTTAGCATGCTGCATCAGCACACAGCCCAATCCAACGCCTGAAGCGTCACAATAGATAACATAACCATCGGTCCCTTCTGGGAGCGTTAGAACCGATGCTGAAGTTAATCTGTCCTTCAATGCCTGGAAACTCCGTTCGCGAGCATCAATCCACTGAAACTTAGCTCCCTTTTGAGTGAACTTACATGGGTATTCTAATCTTTTACAATTCATGAAATTCCTCCTTTTAAAGGCCCAAACGTCATCCTTTATCTATCACAATTACGCCCTTATTCCACTACCAGGGCATCATTCCATCTCTTCTAAATGCTACTGGTCTTAGACTCCTTTGAGTTTACTCAGGCTATATTTATCTTTCTATGACTTAGAGAAACCATCAGCTCTCTTATTATTATGGGCTTAATCCCAAGGACTTATCCATTCTCGTCACCTTCTCACTCACCTTTTCTTATCCTTATTCATGTCTTCCTAAAACCTTGTCGTTCTACCATACTTTAGCTTGCGATACACATATCTATTTATACTTATTCACAACCTTCCTTCAGCTTGTTTGCATCATAGATTTCCTTGTGTTATTCTGAAACATCAAGCGAGACATCACGTCGTCACACTACTTTTGTCAAAGGTGCTGAAAGAGAATGAAATCCTTTTACAAGTTTCCTGTAATAACCTACCAAACCAAGAAAGCTACGAACCTCCGTTGGTGTCGTGGGTCTAGGTCAAGTCTTTACTTCCTCAATCTTTTGTGTATTAACCGAAATACCTTCACTTGAAATAGTATGCCCAAGAAAATCTACAGAATTCACATTTAGAGAATTTTGTATACAACTTCCCTTTTTGTAGAACTTTGAGCACAATATGCAAATGATCTGCGTGCTTAGTCTCTTAATGAGAGTACACCCAATATATCATCAAATAATACAATTACGAATAGATCTAGAAAGGGTCTGAACAGTCAATTTATCAAGTCCATGAATACTGCTGGGGCATTAGTCAAACTAAATGACATGATACAAAACTCAAGTGCCCATATCTGGTCCTGAATGCTATCTACGGGATATCTTTCTCCTTATCCCTTACTTGAGGTTACTCGGACCTCACGTCTATCTTCGAGAAATACTTGGCACCTTGCAGTTGACCAAATAAATCATCAATCCTCGGGAGGGGGGGGGGGGGGGGGGGGGTACTTATTCTTGATTATCACCTTATTCAACTGTCTATAATCAATACGCATCCACAAGGAACCATCTTTGATCTACACTTGATGTTAGCATAACAAAAAGCCAACCAATCCATACCCATTATAATATCAAGTTCTACCCAATCGAACACCACGTACCTTATCCTTGTTTATTATCAAATCTATCATGGGCCATTACAGGCGACATCCATATATATAAGTAACAATATTAAGACTTTACTCGCATAACTAATTTAGAAAAATGTTTATATACATAGGGTTCGACAAGGCCGTAAACATATCATACCCAAAACTATATACAAGATACTGTCTGCAAAACCTCTAAGTAAACATAACCATAATATATACAAGTCGGGACAGGACTCCCTACGCCCTCATAAAACAACCTAACATATTCAGAACCATGAATTGGTAATACTCCAAGAAGAAGTGGAGCTCACCAACCAAAAACTGACATCTGGAGGAAGTCTACAGTAGAGGGTCCTTGCCTCGTCCTATATGAGAGCCTCGATCAGACACACTTAGAAGTAGAATATTCATATACTTATCAGCTACCTTCCTCCTCTTGGTCCGACTACTATCCTCTTCCTCCGTATATCCTATAACATACACTGACGAACCTTGATTGACGGACTCCCAAGATTGTGGACTATCTGGAACCTCAGAAGAGCTGGTGTCCACAAATACCTTGACATAGTTTTGAGCTTGAGGGGAACCCGGTTGTGCCAATCCATGAACCACTCCCCTTACCCTGATCAATGGGCCTTGATAATGAAATTAAGGGCCTTGGTGAGGTCGGAACTCCCCTCACCTCATCTGCTGCCGGCGAAATCAAAACTACTCGAACAGATGACTCATATGAATCCTCGGATGGATCCTCCTCGATAGAACCCATGATCTCCGATGGATCTAACTTCATAGTATAACTTATATCTCCTTCTAACACCTTCATAGCCTTCTAACCCGTGCTAGCAGCTGTAGTCTTCGGAGGCATCACTGAAAACGTAACATATCGTTAGGAACAAGAATTCTTATATTGCACGGTCTAAGATAAGAAGAGAGGATAACATTCTATATGTCATGTAGCCTACTGTCTATAAATATGGTGCACAACACACTCATAAACAAGACTCTACTAGATACAGTCTGTAGACAACCCAAGGACAAAACTGCTCTGATACCACTTTTGTTTCGACCCAAACCGATAGGCCACGACGCGTGCCCGAGTCCTACCTGGCGAACACCCTTAAACATGCGTCTAAGATATAAACATGGATAACATATGCGAGAGAAACCTGTCCGAAAGACATATGTACATATACATGCGGAATACAGTGGGCGAGCCGGCAAGGCTGCTATAAACAACTATATACCCAAAACTGGAATCCGACGAGGCCACATACTAACCAACAATACATAACTGTCTACAAACCTCTAATAGAAAATACAACTGTACAAGGATGGGACTGGGCCACATCATACCCATATATGTATACTAAAATATCGTACCAAAATCAAAAGCAGCTCCGAATCAAGTGGAGCACGCCAACTCTCACTGATCAAGGATCCTAAGCAGGAAGACCGTCATCTTGCCCACCTACACCTGTGGGCATGAAATGCAGACCCCGGGAAATAGGGCGTCAGTATCAATAATGTACTGAGTATGTAAGGCATGAAAATAAGTACATAAGAGACATATATGAAACATGGAATAAGGAATTTTGCCTGTAAGTCTAAATAACTTTGCAAATCTAGAAATAGTTAAAATATCATGCACGTGCATGTAAATGTCGTGTCATGCATAGGTATAGGTGTACATAACATCATCAAGCCTCTGAGGACATCCCATCATATCATCTCGGCCACTGTGGGAAAAATCATCAACATATACCAACTGATCAGGTGGTGGTGCGTATATAATACCGTAATCTTTTCCCATATCCCATATATATATATACGCGTATATAATGCCATCTGGTCATGTGTCAGTGTACATGTATAAACGTATGAAATGCATAAGAAATACGTTAATAAGAATTTCTCGAAATGCCATAAAAATCAATATACCTTACGGATAAAATTTATCAAATACGTATTTTCCTGAGACCTATGAATAGACGATAGAATAATAATACTTATGGGAGAATAATATTATACACATCTATAGCGTTTCTACGAATAGAGTAATTTATGAAAGTTGTGCATTTGCTCGTTTCGCTTGTGTCGTATAGATCATGCCAAAAAGAAAGAAGGGATAGCCTTAACATACCTGGAGTAAAGAAAAATTTATATGATATTCTTGGAAAAGGTTGCACCGTACTCCCTTAGAATCACAAAATCTCACGTTGCTACTGTGCTATGAAATCTCGTTGATTGAAGAAATCATGTTGTAGTGTTAGAAATGAATCATGTGAAATCACGTTATAGTGTTAGAAATGAAAAAAATCACGTCTGATTGTTAGAAATGAAAAGGTTAGAAATGAAATGTCTTGTATTCTTAACTATGAAAAGAGTTAGGAAAGTCTTGGTGAAGTTTGAAGAGATTATGATTATGCTTAACAGAAACGTTAAGAGAAGTGAGTTACTGATGGAAAGTTTTTATTAGAAGTCTTAGAATTAAAGTGTTGTTAGAAAATGAAAATATTAGCATGAGATGTCTTGTAACTAACATACTAGGTTGCCACATAATCCAAAGTGACTAAGAGTCATTTATTTGGAAAGTGGCTTGCTACCATGTTTTTTTTGGGGAGGGGGGAGGAGGGTGTTAATCTTATCTTATAATTTATTAACTAATTGGGTAATGTTCCGTTACCCAATAATTAACCAATTACCCACATAATTAATAATTGTCTCGAATTACTTAAAATTCTACTCATCTTTAATACACTTATATATCATACTATCATGGTCATATGGTACGTTGTATGGTACTAGTCCATAAATATCGGGTATTATAGCTCGGACCATATTTTATCCAAAATCGACAACCTTCAACGAAACTCATTTTCTTTAATTCGCGTAGCCTTTATCCTTCCTGACACTTACTTATCGTTTGTTATAAATAGCATAAATACGTTAACCTCAAAATAATCTCATCCCCACATCTACGTCGATTAACTGACGATGAAACTTTAGCGTATGAAAACATGAGATGTAACAGATCTACAAGACCAAATTGTACCCGCGGTCCGAGTTTTGAATGGATTCTACATGGCATGTGAAACCACTAAAGGGGAAATAACATTCCCATTCAATGCCGCCGGTACCATCCAGGAAGCCAAGTGTTATGTGATCGAGGGTGACATAAGGTACAACGCCCTGTTCGGGAGGCCATGGCTCCACAACATGAGGGCAATGCCTTCGACCCTTCACTGGGTGTTAAACTTCCCGATGCTAGGAGGGGATTAGAAGATCTACAGGGAACAACCGACTGCAAAAGAGATGTTTGCAGTCGATGAAGTGATTCCGATATCAACACTTGTAACATCAAAGGAACCAAGGACGGAAGCAAAAAAAGGGACCAAATAACAATCACTGATGCTAGCCTCGACCAAACTAGATAAGAAGGGTACTGGCGAAGACGGCGATTACAGGGTCCCCCGATCCTTAATAGTCCCCGATGATTCTGATGCCACAAAATCAACGATCGAAGAGCTGGAGTAGGTCATACTGATTGAACATCTTCCCGATCGAAAGGTATACCTGGGCCTGAGGCTAACTCTCGAGCTCAAGAAAAAACTCATTCAATTTATTATACTAACATAGATTGTTTCACATGGACCCATCTTGACATGACAGGGATCCCCCAGGAGATAAACACCCACAAGCTTAGCCTGGACGAGAAATTTCATCCGGTCAAGCAGAAAGGAGGCCCTAGTCCGAGTTCAAACACGCTTTGAACTCCTTAAAATAGGGTCTATTCAAGAGGTTAAATACCCGGATTGGTTAGCAAACATAGTGATAGTCCCTAAAAAGGGGAACATACTAAGAATATGTGTAGACTATAAGGTTGTGAACAAATCCTGCCCAAATGATTCCTTCCCTCTACCTAATATCGATCATATGATCGATGCCACAGCTAGCCACGAGATCCTTAGCTTTCTCGATGCCTATTCCAGTTATAACCAAATACGGATGGACACAGATGATCAGGAGAAAACCTCCTTCATTACCAAGTACGACAAGTATTGTTATATCGCGATGCCATTCGGACTAAAAAATGCCGGTGCTACTTATCAACGCTTGGTAAATAAGATGTTTGAGGAATAAATAGGAAAATCGATAGAGGTTTATATTGATGACATGGTGGTTAAGTCCATGTGAGCATATGACCATTTAAAACATTTGTAGGAAACTTTCAACATTTCGAAAAAGTACAATATAAAGCTGAACCCGGAGAAGTGTGCGTTCTGAGTTGGATTGGGTAAGTTCCTTGGGTTCATGGTATCCAACCGAGGAATAGAGATCAAACCCAAAACAATTCTGACACAGCCGGTTGTTTTGAGAGTTAGAGCCCCGATCCCCTATTAATTGCTTCCCCCATATCTATTTCTGCTATTGTGTCTTGTCGGGAGGGTTCGTTTTGGTTTTCGGAGTGAATCGAGACACTTAGTCTCTTAATTGGAAGCTTAAGTTGAAAAAGTCGACCGGATATCGACTTCTATGTAAACGACCTTAGATTTGAATTTTGGTGGTTCCGTTAGCTCTATTAGGTGACTTTGGACTTAGGAGCGCGTCCGGAATGTGATTTGGAGGTCCCTAGTAGAATTTGGCTTGAATTGGCGAAAGTTGGAATTTTGGCGATTTTGGTCGATAGTGAAAATTTTGATATCGGTCTCTAAATGGAATTCCGAAAGTTGGAGTAGGTTCGCGGTGTCATTTTTGACTTGTGTGTAAAATTTGAGGTCATTCGGACGAGATTTGATATGTTTCGACGTTGTTTGTAGAATTTAGAAATTTCAAAGTTCATTAGGCTTGAATCCGTGTGTAATTTGTGTTTTTGATGTTGTTCGATGTGGTTTGAAGGCTCGACTAAGTTCGTATGGTGCTTTAGGATTGGTTGGTATATTTGGTTGAGCTCCTGGGGGCCTCAGGTGAGTTTCAGGTGCTTAACTGGTGAAAACTTGGACTTAGAAGAATTTCTGGTATGCTGGTTCTGGTGTTTTCGTACCTGTGGTGGGGGAACCGCAGGTGCGGGGCCGCATGTGCGGACGACCAAGTGCAGAAGCAGAATTTGGAAGGGTGGTCTGGGTCGCAGTTGTGAGGTGAATTCCGCATCTCTAATGCCCGCAGATTCGAGTGAGGGAATGCAGGAGCAGACAAAGGTCCCAGGTGTGCACACGCAGATGCGACCTCTTGATCGTAGAAGCGGACGAGGTGCATTAAGTGAAATCCGCAGAAAAGGGGAATTTCGAGGGTTTGATCTCATTTTCATTTTGGGACTTGGAGAGCTCAGAATTGGGTGAAATTTTGAAGGATTTTTAGAGGAAACTATTGGGTAACTACTCCTAACTTGATGTTGATTATATTTCATCAATGTATTGTTGTATTCTTCATCTAATTCAGGAATTTTAGTGAGGAAGTTGGGATAATGGGGGAAAAGTTCCCTAAATGAAATTCTGAGTTTTGAGTGGGATTAAGGAGTCAGATTTGGATAATTTTGTACGAGTGAACTCGTGAGTGAATGGGTGTTATTATTTGGTAACTTTTACTCGATTCGGAAACGTGGTCCCCGGGAGGCTTTTTGAGCGATTTTCCAATTTCTTGCTTTAACTTTGATTCCGTTTGCTAGATTAGTTTCTTGTAGTTATATTATGTTATGTAATTAGTTTTAGCTAGATTTGGTCCATTTGGAGTCGGATATTCGTGGAAAGAGCATAATTTCAGATTGATTTGAGCTAAGTGGCTTTCCTAACCTTGTGTAGGGGAAATTCCCTTAGGATTGGTACTATTGTTGTTATAGGAGCACTGTGTACGTGAGGTGGCAAGTACGTACACGAGCTATTTGTTGTAAAACCCGACTTTCACTAAATAACAACCTGTTTTTCCTCTTATTTGAACTTATTAGCTTGTGTAGCATTCTGTTAGACTAAGAAAGCATGCCTACTTGCCTTAACTGTTAACTTGAACTACGTGCAACATGCTTAGTGATTTTACCTGCCTTCCTTAAATTGTGCTTAAGATAAATTGTAAGACTCTGTGCCATGATTATTGAATCTTGTTGTTTTGCTGCATATTTACTTTAGGACCACATAACGGTATTCCGGGGGATCCCCCCTGTCTTGCATATTTACTTTGGGACTACGGAATGGTATTCCGGGAGATCCCCCTGCACATTTACATTTGGGACTACGAGACGGTATCTCGGAAGATCCCTTGTTGAACTGTTGTGTTCTGAGCTATTGTTTTTCCATTATTCTTTGCTTGTTACATTTCAGTCATTATTATTGCGATATTTCCTTTTTGCTTTGCTCTATTATATATATATATATATATATATATATATATATATATATATATATATATATATATATATATATATATATATATATATATATATATATATGTTCCGGTAGGGCCCTGACGTAACCTCATCACTAATCGACCGAGGTTAGGCTTGGCAATTATTAGGTACTATTGTGGTGTACTCACGCCCTTCTTGCACATGTTTTTCGTGTGCAGATCCAGGTACATCTTACCCGCCTCATCTCTAGTGCAGTCGCTACATCTTACTAGGAGACTTCAAGGTATATGTGCCCGCATCCGCAGATCCCCGAAGTCCCTCTCTATCCCTTATACTGTTTTTCCTTCCTTTACTTCTTTTAGACACTATGTATAGAAGACACTTAGACAAAATTTCTTAGAGCTTGTGACTCGTGATTACTGGGTTTTGGGAGTGCTGTTATTCGATTGCTGGTTTACTTGTACATGCCGAGTGGCATTCTTAAGAGTATATTATATCTATTGAAGCTAGTTGTCAATTATTACCTTATTTCCGTTATTTCGATATTATTAGGATTACCTAGTCGTAGCGACTAGGTGACGTCACGACGCCTTACGGAGGGAGAAAATGGGTCGTGAAAATATCAAAGCGGTCGAAGATATCCCGATCGTGGACAACGTAAAAGCCGTACAAAGATTAATCGGACATATAGCTTTCCTGGGGTGATTCATATCGAGGTCATCGGATAAGAGCCACCTATTCTTCTCGCTGCTCAAAAAGAAGAACAACTTTTCATGGGCCCTAGAGTGTCAGCGAGCCTTGGAAGAGCTCAAACGATATTTATCGAGCCCACCACTTCTTCATACACCAAAAATAGATAAGCAATTGTACTTGTACTTGGCAATATCTGAAAGCGGTAAGTAGAGTCCTGGTTCGGGAAGATCAAGGTACACAATTTCCAATTTATTATGTTAGGAGGACCCTAGGAGAAGCCGAGACTAGATACCCTCACCTAGAAAACTGGCGCTCGCTTTACTATGCGCCTCTAAGAAACTAAAACCTTATTTTCAGTATCATCCCATATGTGTTGTAACAACTTACCCATTGCAAAATATTGTGCACAAACCCGAACTCTCGGGACGATTGACCAAATGGGTCGTTGAGATCTGTTGACCCATGTCACTGCATAGTTTTGAAGATTGACAAAAGGCTGACCAGTTGAACCAGGTCCATCAGAGCACACATCTTGAACTAACTAGCTGGCACATGAACCGTATATGCTTAGTAGATGTTTTGAATATGAAATATCAATGAACCAAGAGATTGTCTCCTAATGCAAAAAGGTTGCAAACTGATCTGATTAATTGAAGTCAAATTTATCAAGGAAAGTAATAAAAGAAAGAAAGTTGAGTTTGGTTCGAATCGGTTCACCCAGGTAGAGTTGAACTAGAATTGGAAGACAAGCTCAACGACTGACTCTATAAATACTTTATGTATTTCTGCTAGAATTCAAGAGGCACAAAGCTGAAGTGAATCAAAGTCTGAAAACAAAATTCCCAGAGTTATTTTTTCTAGCAGAATCATTGTGCGATGCAAAGGCTACAATTCAACTAGAAGAACCAGTTCCATCTGATTGGTTATTGAGTCTCGTTGATTGTAGTAGGAGTTTTTCATATTGTATCTTCAGCTTTCATAGAAGAAATTGTAATATGTACGTATTGTTCAAGTTAGAGTTAACTTGAAATGTGTAGAAATTAGCTAGGGGCTAGTTACTACAAAGGGATCAGAGTTAATCCTTAGGATTACAAAAGAGTTTATTTTGTAAGTCCGTTTGGCTCAGAGTTTTTAGTGAAGAGTTGAAAAAATCTGAGCCAGGTGTTTTCCACGTAAAAATCTCTTTGTTTTTACTTTACTGCTTTTTATTATTCCGCAACAGTAGTAGTTGGAACACCAAGAAGAATCAGGTTCTTCTACTGAGACAGCACTCGAAAATTGGGTACCACACAAAGTAACCTATCTTCTTGTGTGGTATTGAAGTCTAAAACAACAAAATCAATGGGTACTAAATAAAGTATTGACCCCCAACAACCATCAAATCTCAAATTTTGGTAGATTTTATGGCCGACTTTATGCCGGCCCTAATACCCGAGGTCGAACGAGAGTTGATGGTGAACTCAGGGACGTCCTCGGGAATCTGTACCCTCTTTATGAACAGTGCCTCAGACATAAAAGGGTCCGGACTCGGCATCATTTTAAAGCCACCACCAGGCAATGTAGTTAGACAATCTATCAGAATTATAAGTTGACTAACAACGAGGCCGAATATGAGGCCATGATTGTAGGTCTCTAACTAGACAAAAGCTTGGTGGCTGAGGTGATCGAAGCTAAGTGCGAGTCCCTCCTCATAATAAACCAAGTTAGTGAAACTTTCGAGGTTAGAGAAGAACAAATGCAAAGGTACCTGAATAAGTTACATGTAGCATTACACAGGTTCAAGGATTGGATCTTACAACATGTCCCCCCGGGATCAAAATAGTGAGGTTGATGCCCTAGCTAACTTAGGATCATCGATCGAAGACAATGAGCTTAATTCGGGAGCAGTGGTGCAGCTCATGAGATCAGTGGTAGAAGAAGGTCATGCCGAGATAAACTCTACAAGATTTACCTGGGATTGGATAAACAAATACGTAGAATATCTAAAGACCAGCAAATTGCTCTCGAATTGAAAAGAATCGAGGGTCCTCCGTACAAAGACAACCCAATTTTGTTTGTTTGAGGATTGAACCTCATTCAGAATAATGTTTGATGGTCCGCAAGCAATATGTCTAGGGCCAGAAGATGCCTATTATGTTCTAAGGGAAATTCATGAGGGCACCTGTGGAAATCATTCGGGCACCGAATCATTGGTTCGAAAGGTGACCAGAGCAGGTTACTACTGAATCGACATGGAAAAGGATGCGAAGGAGTTCGTGCAAAAATGTGATGGATGCCAACGACATGCTCCGATGTTACACCAACCGGGAGAACTAATACATTCACTTTTATCGCCATGGCCATTTATGAAGTGGGGAATGGACGTTTTCGGCACCCTTCCATGGGCACCCGGTAAGGTTCAATTTATTTTGTTTATGACTGACTATTTTTCTAAGTGGGTGGAAGCTCAGACATATGAAAAGTCCAGGGAGAAGGAGGTCATCGATTTCATTTGGGACGATATCATATATCGGTTCGGAATACCGGCCGAGATCATGTGTGATAATGGGAAACAGTTCATCGGTAGCAAGGTTACCAAATTTCTCGAAGACCACAAGATAAAAAGGGTCCTATCAACACCATACCACCCTAGTGGAAACGGACAAGCCGAATCAACCAACAAAACCATACTCTAGAACCTTAAAAAGATGTTGATTGACGCCAAAGGAAAATGGAAGGAACTCTTGCCCGAAGTTCTTTGGGCATATCATACGACCTCGAAGTCCAGTACCAGGGCCACTCCAATCTCATTGGTTTATGGAGCCGAAGATTTGATACCGGTCAAGGTCAGAGAGCCAGGCATCAGATTCTGATATGCAACAAAGGAATCAAATGACAAGGCCATGAATACGATCTTGGAGCTATTAGATGAAAAGCGTGAGGCCGCCCTTGTTCGGCTAGCTACCCAAAAGCAGCGAACCGATAGATATTACAATAGGAGGACCAACCTTCGGTACTTCAACATCAGGGACTTAGTGTTAAGGAAGGTCACATTGAACACCCGAAACCCGAACGGGGGAAAGTTGGAGCCGAACTAGGAACAACCATATCATATCATCAAAATCACCGGAAAAAGATCCTACAAGCTCAGAACGATGAGTAGTGAACAACTACCGAGCAATTGGAATGTAACTCACCTAAAATGATATTATTGCTAAGGTACGACCCCATTCATTTTCTTTTGTCTATATTTTAGACTAACTCTTGCAGGTAATCGACGAGGAAAAGTATGAGATTTTAGGTTTGAAAGCACGATTTGCACTCTTTTCCTCTTGAACCGATTTTGTCCCAAATGGGTTTTCCGACATGGTTTTTAATGAGGTAAAAGTAAATCATGCTAACTTAGAATAGAAGGCTGGCAACAAATAGGTAATAGCAATCAAAACAGTATTTGAGGCCTTAGTTCGATCAACCTCAAACACTTGGGGCCATTACCCTCCGATATCAACTTTAGCAAGGAAAGAGATTTCAGAATTAAAGGGTCTTGGTTGATAGGATTCAATGCAAGGGCCAAAAGATCAAATGAATCGTGTCCACGTAGACTACTTGAACCATGTCACAAAGCATGTACGCATATATCCTTATTATGCACAAGAATAAAGAGAAGTCTCTTTCTTGCAATCATCTTATATTTTAATTTCTTCTTTACGTTCCTTAAAGAATTTCCTACTTCCGATCCTCTAAAGGTAACGAGCCCAAGGGACATTTATAGGTGGAGTTCGAATGATCACTCTATCACTTGGGGACTGCCGTCCGAAAATAAACTCGAATGGCCCAAGCTACTAGACCTGGGGGGCATAAGACCTATTAGGTAACCCTCGAATTTTTAAGGCCACGACCACCCCTGCTCGGGGACTGTTATCTTAGGAAAGCCTGGATAACTTGGGAAAGCAAGTCCAATGGGCGTCTCCCAAACTAAAAGGCTACGTCCACATTAACACGACCCGGAGACGTCCGAGACTCATAACAAAAACTAGGCCTTCAAAAAAGAAAATTTTTCATAACCAGTTCTAAAGGCTACCCTCAGCAAGCAACAAACCTAAACTATTTTAGGGAAAAGATTTCGGTAACACCGAATCCCTACAATGCCTTACCACAAAGTAACATTAAAGGCAAGTTTTGTTCAAACTTTCGAACATAACCTACTTATTTCATGCCAAGGCATTTCGACCTTTTGCGAACACAAATGATAAAATAAAGGAAAAATTCAAAAGCTGAAAGGGAAAGAAATCCTTGTATATAGTTAACAAAAATTCTTTTACAAGGGCCAAATGGCCTCGATACAGAAATTTACAATAGCCAAAACGGAAAAGACAAAACGTCTAAAAAGATCCTAAGTGGCCTAATCTTCATCGGGAGTTGTGTCGTTGCCTTCGAGGCCTTCACCGCCTTCGGGCCCATCCGAGTCTTCAGATCCCTCGGAATCTTCCTCCTCAGGATAAGCCAGTTTCCTGGCCTTGGCCTCGGATACCTTGTCATTCTCGATATCAGCCAGCAGGTCGAAGCCCTGAGCTTGAACTCCTTTAAGGGCCTCCATTCGGGATTTCCACCTTATGTGTTCCACCAAGATTTTTGCTTGGATCTGAGCCGTCTCAGCCTTATGCTGATCCACCCGCTCATCAGCCTCGACCTTAACCGCAATAACCTTCGACTTGGCCACCTCAAGTTCCTTGGCCAGAGACCGCCAAGCTCAGTTTAGACTGAAGCTCCTCGATCTTCTTGGCCTGCACCAAGGTTTTTTCTTTTGCAGCCCGGAGCTTGATCTCAGTCGAAGCCCGTTGTTCTCGGGTGGTATCCTTTTCCAAGGCCAAGCGGTCCATATTTTCTTCCATTTCTCAGCCTCATCCTTGACCGTATCCACCTCCATTTAGAGTTACTCGATCTGGTCAAGTCTCTTCTGAACCTACTGGTTCGGGTCTTTAGCCATTGTGTCTGAATCATCATCACTATGTTCGAATACTCGTCTTAACTGCTCGACCAAATCAGCATTTTCCTCCCGAGCCGTTTCTAGCTCGGTCTGGAGCTTGTCACTGAGAATCTTGTAGGTGTACCTATTCTCAGTCAGCTCCTGAATCTCGACCTCGGGTTGGGATAACTCTTCCCGATATCGGAGGAAAGTTTCATGGTGAAGTATCAAGGACTGCGAGCATAAAGAAAAGTGTTAGGATTATTTGTAACTTAAAATGTAAAGTACTTAGTAAAGAGGCACTCGAAGTTACCCGATTCAACACCTATTGAGCTTCATTGAACATAAAGGACGCTTCCACCTCGTCCATCTTGGCCTGGTCCTCTTCGGTCACCAAGCATTGAAGATAGCTAGCAACCCCGACGGGGGCGGAGAGAACCCAGGCATCCTCTGGGATAGAGATAATTATTGTCCATTTTCGGTCCGGATTAACACTCGGAGCCGGGAACCAGTCCACTAACTTTGAGCTCGAAGAAGGCATGCTGGCTCCCGAAGACGGTGATTTATTTGGCACCTATAAATCACCAAACCCGGTAACATCCTCCGAGGCGGTAGATTCTAAACCATCGAAGAAGTTATTGAGATATGCCTCCCCTTAAGGCTCCTCGTGCAACCAATCTTTTAGCATACCGACCTCGTTGATCATGGAATCGGAGAATAAAGGAGACCCGGTGAGATTAATCGCCCAAGCGCATCTTTCGGGGAACTCTCCCCTGCTAGAGGAATATCGGTCTCGACTTCCTCTTTGACCTCCATAGCTTGGGGCATAGCCTCACCCTTCTCCAATTCAGGGACCCCGATCACTGCCCTCTCAGCAGCCTCCCTGGCTTGGGGAAAAATAGTGTGACTCGCACCCGATCCACCAGCTCAAAATCTTCTTCTTCTTCGAACTCATCCCTCAGTCGGTGGACTAAGTTAGATGGGAGGGCGCCGATGCTTTCTCTGGATTTGCGTGCCTGAATATTTTTCGATTTCTGCTTCTTCGAATTTGGGGAACTCGGAGCCCCTTTTATTTTCTTCTCTTTATCCTGCTTCAGAGTAGGAGATTGGGGAAGGACGATTTCATCTGCGGATGGGGGCCTCATTGAAATATCCTTCCCAAGGCTTACAAAGAAAAAAAGATGAATAAGCTTGGAAAGAAACCCAAGTGATGTCAGTTCTAGGAAAGAATCTTACCGTGAGAATGGGCCTCCCATCGACCCTTTGAAATTTCACACCATGTGCACTCGGAATAGGCTTCTGTGATACGATACCCTCGACCCAGTCCTTGAGTCGGGGAGCTGCATCTGGCATTCGAGCGACAACTGCACCACGAAATATCGATTAGGTGAGAGGAAGGGGAAAATCAATAAGCAAAATCATAAAAGTGAAGTTGTACTTCCGTTTCATGTTCCATTTATCGGGAAATGACATTTCCTCGGCGGGGATTAGATCCGAGGTCTTCACTCGAACGAACTATCCCAACAAACATCGATCTCGGTCCTCATCTATGCTCGAGAATGGGGTTTTAGTAGCTTGACGAGCAAGCTTAATCAATCCCTCTCAGGAGAGTCGAGGACTGTACAGACGCATGAGATGGTCGATGGTGAAAGGGCACTTGTTGAGCTTGCTCACAAAGAAACGACGCAAAATAAAAATCCTCCAAAATGAAGGATGAATTTGCCTGAGCGTCACTTCATACCTTTTGAAAAAGGTTATGATAACTGGGTCTAGAGGGCCCAAGAGATAAGTGTAAACACTTATAAAACCCTCCACCTGGGTAGTGATTGACTCCTCGGGCGTAGGCACCACCACATGTTTACCGCCCCAATTACAATCTTCCTTAAATTTGGGGAGGAGATCATCAGTGATGGAGCACATATACGTCAAGACCGGATCACATCGACCCAGTATGGAAGGGGCTCTCTCGATCTTGAAGTCGGCCCGGTTGGGAACCACGCAGGAATGAACATATTTGAGGGGGGTTCCTGTGTCTTTTCCTCGACAACAATAGACAAGGCTTTTTCTTCTTCAGACTGTCTCGAGGAAGATGGAGTTTCCTTTTGAGGAACATATTTAGAAGTCTTTCCCATTACTTCTGAGTAAGGGTAAAGAGATGGTACTGATGAAAGAGAGGGCATAATTGGCGGATAGTTTATGAAAATTTTCAGAAAACTATAAAGGAAGAAGTTCTATACTTAAACAGAAAACCAGAGGATAATGGTGATGAAATTTTTCTTAAAAGCACAAGACAAACGTTTGAATGTAAAAGTTTGAATGGGTGGAAGAATGAAGTATTTATAACTTGCAAATGATGGTTCAAAACCTGTAGTAGCCGACCAACAACTGACACACATTTAATGCCTTGGAGACTGGACTGACTGGACGTTTCAGTTACCTTTTGTTGCTTATGTCATGATTTATCGAAGCAAGCCTCGGAAGTTCATATCGTTTCTAATAGTCTTCTCTCTGAAAAATGAGAGGACTATCTGTATACGGTCAAAACCGGGATTGTCTATTGTATGACCAGTCGAGGCTGAAACGTGACAAGTCGAAACTCGACCCTGGGTTATATCGAACCAAGGCGCAAAGTTAAATCATTAAGCTCGTGACTCTGGGACCGAACAAGATTGAGGAAACTTTGTCGAGCCAAATAACGGAAGGCCGAAATATCCGCGATCAGTTGGAGATCACGGTGGAAATCTCGACATGTATCAAGGAGAGGCCGATTAATTAGCAAATTATGAGATTTTTTACCTTTTATAGAATTATATCAAGAGTAGGGATCCCTTACTATATAAAGGGAGGTCTGATCATTTGTAATGGACATTAAAAATTCACATCCAAGCAATATACTGTTATTTCTAGTTCTTATTATTTTGTCATCTTATTTCGACATTGATTGAGGTATTTCTTAACTCGAGGGCGATCAACCTTCAAGGCTAAGACTGTTCAATTCGTGTGATTTACATTTATTTTCTTATCATTAATTTCAAAATTAATCTGTTCTTCCAATTTATATCAAGTTATATCATGTATCCTTAAAACCACATATAAATTCAATTGTTATCCGATTTTAGGGTAAACAAATTTGTCAATAGATATTTTAACAAATAATTAAGAAACCGCAAATTGTTTAATTGCACATCTATTGTGATTTAACCACGATAATACTTTATTTTCCCTATGTGAATATTTCTATTATATAGAAAAGGCTTGTTGGTCGACCAAGAGCATATATGATATTTTGCTCTCTCCATTTAATATCTTAGGTGTAAAATTGCTTTATTTTCTTCATAATATATCTGACACAAACTCTATAACTCTCCCTAGCTTTTACGTAATATACTCATTCATCTTCTCAGCAATTTCAAGTAAACCCTCAATCTTGATTTAATCTTCTTCCACTTCCTATCAAATTTGTCAATTTCATGTTGAAACCCATTGTTGCTGTTATTATTCATTTTAACTTTCTATTCTCTTTCTTCATATTCTAAAGAAATTAGAGAAGGTCTTATATCTTCAGGGCAAAGTAGTTTCTAGGTCTTGTGCAATTTATTGAAATTCAAACTGCTTTGTGAATTTCTGGTTACCATTAGGAGAAAATTATCTGGTATTGAGCAAGACTGAATTTAAGGGAAACAAATGATGCTGAATTTCATGGTCCCTCTTTTCAAATATCCGTTGCTCATCAGATATCCCTTTTAGCCCTCGTTCTCTGGTGATTCGTTTATTGCTCAACTTGAGAGTTCTCTTTCGCTTCTTACAAGTGTCATCTCTCTGTTTTGGAGTGTTTCTTGACTCTCTTATGTAAGTCTCTGTTCTTCAGGCCGCTTGGTTGATTTAGTGGTAAATTGGTGGCACTTTTCTTTATTATGTTGATGAATATATTTAGGATTTTCACCTTAAGGTATTGTTAGTTTAGAAATCAACGTCTTCAGTCTCATGATATTTCTCAAATATTTTTAAGTAAACCCTATAACTTGTATTACAATAATATATAAAGATTTGCACTATAAGTAATATCTTGCAGACTTTTATCTAAATCACACAATAAGACATACTTCCTCTTTAAATGGTTCGGAAGAGCTTCTATATCTGAGACAATGTCATCAATATAGCAACAAAAAATTACACAGAGGAATTAATCAATCTATAATTTGTAATGCATCACTCTTGCATGGACAATACTAAAAGTCATGCTCTAAACTAGAATAATTTCAGCTAAGGGTTGCATGTTGGCCGGTCCGGGCCCGGGACCAACCGGGAACCACGGTTCAAACGGGCTAGGACCGGTAGATGTGGGCCTTGGCTGGTCTCGTGGGCCGGTTCTTGGCTTTGAACTATTAGGACCGAGATTGTTTGACCCGCTAAGGGACCGGGACAGGACCGGTCCCAACACTAATTTTGTTTTTAGAAAAAAAGAGCCATTTGGCTATTTAAAAAAAATAGCCGTTGGACTTTAAAAATAGCCGTTGGCTATTTAAAAAATAGCCATTTAACCCCCCACCCACCCCATCCCCAACTTTGTTTTAACCCCAAAATTTTTATAATTACATTTTTCCCTATTTTCAACTATAAATACCCCATCATTCTTTCATTTTTCTCACAAAATCAATATCAATCACAATCTCTCTCTAATTTTTTCATATACTTGCTACTATTGCTTACTATTATTACAATTGTGAAAAAATTGTGAAGTTGGTGAATTAAAGTATTCAATCCTTCAACGATAATCAATTTTTAACAAGTTGTTCATCAATTCGGTAAACTCGTTCCAACTCTAGAGTCTTAATATTATAATTCTTGTTTGTTTTATTATTTGTTATTACTTGATTAATTAAGAAGACTTCTTTAAAAAATCATTTTTCCAAAAATAAGAATAAGAAAAAATCTAAGAGTGACGAATCTAGTGGTACTGTTGTTCCTCCTTGCCCCCGGCTCCCCGAACCAAATTCCATATCCGTCCTACACCTGCTATTCTTGATATCGATAATAGTTTATTACAATTTATCGATAGTCAGTTTTACCATAATATTGCACACGGTGAATAATAAGACTATGAATTGATGAGTGCTCTTTATTCTAATAATTATAATACTATTGATGAAAATGATGATGAGGAAATTGATCTTGATGAAACTCAAACGGATGATGATACACCCACTAGTCCTGCCTCTGATGTTAACCAACTAGTGATAACCCTGCTAATACAAATGATGACCCATCTGATACTCCTATTATTGCCCCTACTTTTTCTAGAAAACCTACAAAACGGACGGAAACATCTCATGTTTGGCCTTTTTAACTCAACTAGTTTTACAAAATAAGGCTAAATGTAAAACTCGTGGTACTAAGTTAACTTTTAAATATTCTAACGGGGGGGGGGGGGCGCACTTTGGCTAGACACATAAAAAATCACCCTAGAGATAGAATAAAGTATGAACGTCTGAAAGCTTTGGCCGAGGGGAGAAGTATACCTAGTCTTAGTCAGACTGACCCTAGTACCGGTTCAAATCAATTTCAACCAGAAATTAACACTATTACTGATGGTATTTTATATTATGATCCAA
Organism: Nicotiana knightiana; assembly: GCA_005239525.1. Lineage (NCBI taxonomy): Eukaryota > Viridiplantae > Streptophyta > Magnoliopsida > Solanales > Solanaceae > Nicotiana > Nicotiana knightiana. Next base: position 21,815 of record ML438716.1, on the reverse strand, counting down.
AAAAATATCGGGAAGAATTGATAAAAATGGTAACTATTATGTGCTTACCCTATAGTTTTCCTTCTGACCCTTTGTTTGTGTATTATATTTGAAAAGTTTTTATTCCTACTTATAAAGGTTTTCCTCGCACAACCGTAAAGAGAGATATTTATAAATATAAGCATGAGTATGAATAATATTTGCGCTATTTATTTGCTCATAAAAATTATCCTGTTGGTAGTAGAACCGATATTGGTAGAAGTGACAATGACTGTGATTACTTTACTGTTACTAGCCATTGGATTGATGAGTAATGGATAATGCAAAAGCGTATAATTTCTTACAGAATAATTAATTCACGTCACACAATAGAATTTATTGCTAGCACCGTTACAGATAATTACTGCATTAGTGATAAAATAATGTCGGTTTCAATGGATAATGCTACTAATAACACCAATGTTATAGACTTGCTTACCACAACGCTAAATCCTGTATTTAGTAACATTTTTCATGTTAGATGTATTTTTCATATTTATAATTTAATTGTGGGTGATGGTATGAGAATTTTAAATATTCAAATTGAAAAAGTTAAAATGGATCTTAACTAAAATTTTTATTCAAACCGTAGAAGTAGACTTAGAGAATATTTTAAAAAATGCGATGAATGTGGCCTAAGAGAAAAAAAAGTTTCTAAACCTTGTCCAACTAGATGGGATTACATGTATAAAAGTTTGGTTGTTGAAAATGAATATAGAAATCCCATAAACTCAACGTTTAATGCACATGTAAGTGATGATGATGAGCACCTTACGAATGGGAATTGGGCTAACGTTAAAATGCTTGTTGTTTTTTTTTAGAAAAATTTCATATAGACAAATGAATTTTCTGGGCAATATTATCCTAATATTCTAACTGTTCAGTTTATATTGCAGAACTTGCAATTTCTTTACTCATTTTTCAAAGGGCGGCAAAATTTATAAACTTGCTATTGATTCTATGAGAAAAAATTTCAAAAAATATTTTTTCCATATTCCCCCTATTTATGGTGTTGCTGCTTTGTTAAATCCTTGTATGAAATTAATAGGTCCTCAATTTTGGTATGAAACTGTTTATAATGGTTTAGCACTTGAAGATGATGAGTTTGCTGGATTTCCAGAAGCAATAACCTCAATTAGAAAAAATGCTCAAACTATTTATAATGCTTATCAAGTTGCATTAAATCATACTAGACCAAATGTTCAAACTCCTTCTTCTTCTGATTCTCAATCATCTAAAAGAACTACGTGAGTAAGAGCACTTCGTGCTTGGGCGGGGTTTAGAGGTTCTCAAGGTTCTAGTAGTAATGATTTTTCACAACTAAATGAGCTTGAAGTTTATTTGTCGCAACAAATTGAGGAAGTAAATCCCGACGGCTCCTTTAATCTTTTGCAATGGTGAAAGGGACAAAGAAAAACACTTTCCGGTTCTTTCAAGGATGTCCTGAGATATTTTAACTATTCAAGCTTCAACAGTGGTGGCACCAGAGAGTGCTTTCAGTAAAGCAAGACCTCAACTCGGTAATTATAGAGCGTCTATGAGGGAGAGAGCTTGGAAAAATAGTACTTTTCAGAGATTGAATCTGTTCGGAAAGAAAATTTTTTAGACTTGCTGAATCACAACCAGAGGAAGACAAAGCTTACGAAGAAATGCTAGTTGAACTTGCGGAGGATGCTGCTTCGCCCGACAATGGAAGCAACGATGACCAAGCTACTTTTCCGCCACCACCAATGGAAATTCCTCCGAATCTTGAAGGATTTATGAAGTTTGTAAGAGATACCATGTAACTTGTATGAACAAAAATTAGTATGTATTATGTAACTTGTATTTTGGCACATCTTGATTAGTTTCTTTTTCTTCTCAATGGTGGTATTAGCATGTTATTGTTCTCATTCCATAGGGGGGAGGAAGACTAAGAAAGATATTGCCATATTTTTTTATTGCTATAATAAAATTACAAGGCATTGCTTTGAATATCTCTTTACAATATTTTGACTTTAAATTTTAATTAAAAAGTTTAGGTCACAATTCTATAATAAAATTTACAAGGCATTGCCTTAGATATTTTTTTAACATCTTTTTATCTCTAATTTTAATTCTATTTAATAATCAATATTTTAGTCGTTGGGCCCACTTAGCCCGCGGGTCCAGTCCGTTTAGCCCGGGACCATGAGTTTGTGAGCCCGGTCTCGGACCGATTCCTACAAAATAATTATTTAGCCCGGAACTGATTGACCCGTCTATTTAGGGACCGGGACCGGGACCGTTTGGACTGGACCACTTGGCCCGTTTAGGGCTCGGACTGGCGCATATGCCACCCCGAGTTTCAGCATTTCACCTCGCTTAGGCGGTATTTCACTTCAGGCCACTAGGACAGTAAGGCATGTATCGTATCACTAATGGGTTCTGTCATGGAGTGGTCAACACTAAATAATAATCAGTGTTTTAAAAGGTGAGACGTAACGTGGACCGAGGCGTAAGCCACTCTGATGAGGAATAATTAATAGAAGTGGTATAGTTGAGTATCATAATTTCTGTAATCTATGCAAAGATATGAATATTTGTTTGCACGTGTTCTTCTATATTTTAGTATTATATGAACGTGCCTGTGAATGTTTTTAATTATTCTTTGTATTCACAGGAGTTGCATTTCCCAAGCATTTGGTGTATCCTTATGCTACTATCCAAACAAGTGATGTCCAGCATCTTAAAGGTGGGTATCTTTTCATTAGTTTGAAGAATCTAGATTATTAATGTTGTGGCTTACTGAACGATAAAAAAATTGTACTGGCAATCCCTGCTACATCAATGCTACTTTCTTGCTTTCTAATATATTTATCTAGGACTATCTCTATTGCTCGTTCGCTTTCGTTCTTTCTTTCTTGTTCTATATTTTTTTGTACATTGGACCCATATTATAGGTTGCTAAATATGTTAAATTTGCTAATGAAATCTTTCATGACTATAAATGTCTTATGGTGTAATGTTGTCTAGAGGTGTGACATATACCTTGATACAAGTCTAACCTCATTGGGTTATTAAATATCATATAATGACTTTTAGTTGATTTCCTTAGATACGCATGTGGCAAATTCTGGAACTAATTCTCTATGTTGAATATGAACATGTTAATGTAGGAATCTGTTCACCAATACCGCAGTGACATGGGTGAAAATACTGACCATATGGAGATGTTAACTAGACAATTTTTGACAAACATTGACACTTAACCAACTGTTTGTTTAAATGTCTTATGGTGTAATGTTGTCTTCTGTTTTTTCATAGGTTTGTTTGTAGATAACTATTCTATTGAAATTTTTACTATAACAAAAAAAGTTAGCATTCTTTCTGATTTCTAAAATGTTTATTATTGGCAGAATTAACTTTCTCCCAATGCCCATAAAACCCTCCCCATTTCAAAATAAACTAATTAAATTTTGAATATGATGCTAGAAATTGAGCATAGAAGCTAAGATATTCAATAATGTTTTTTGATGTTTGTGTATACGTGACAACACTTTAATATTTTTAGATACAAAGACCAAATTTGCATATGAAGAAAAGAGTAGTACACCAGGCATCTTGGTATTTGAGTGTAGAAGAACTTTTATCATGAAAACTGAGGTTACTAAACCATGATTTAATAGGAATTCAATTTATGTTTTCCAATTAATAATGTTGAGAAGTCTTTTGGAATTCCTAATACCTGAAAATAAAACTTTATGCTTGACTTCAAGATTTTGTGTCCTCTCTAATCTGAGGTAAAATGTGGATAGCAGCAGCCTAAGGTAAGCACTCTTAATATTATTTGTAGGACACTGTGCTTGGTTGACTTACAAGGCTGGCAGGTGGGCCTGACCCGGGACCGGACCGGATCCGCGGCCCACGTGGGTTAAACAAGTCGGCCCGTGGCGGGTCCGGTCTTGGCGGGCCTGTGAGCCCATATGGGGTGGGCCTGGGGTAGGAACCATGAGCCGGGACCGGCAGGCGGGCCTGGGCCCCATACGGCAAAATGGCCAACAGTCAGAATTTTAAAATCTAGCCGTTGGTCCTTTAATTTTAGTCGTTTGACATTTTTAAAAATAGCTATTTGGCCCCCAAATTTTATTTTAATCTCAAATTTTTTATAATTACACTTTTTCCCTATTCTCAACTATAAATACCCCCTCATTCTTTCATTTTTACTCACAAAATCATCAATCTCTCTCTAATTTTCTTCTATAATTGCTTACTTTATTATTGCAATTTGTGAAAAATTGTAAAGTTGGTGAATTGAAGTATTCAAGTCTTCAACATTATACAATTTTCAAGAAGTTGTTCGTCAATTCGGTAAACTCGTTCCAACTCTTAAGTTTTAATATTATAGTTTTGTTTGTTTAATTTATTTTTCTTATAATTAATATGAACTTTTCTTTGACAAAAAAAAATGTTTGGTGGTAAGGGTAAATCTAAAATTGGTGAATCTAGTAGGCAAGCTACTACTACTCCCCCGGCCCCGGCCCCGGCTCCCCGACCTAGACCTGTTACCCGTCTTCCTCCACCTGTTATTCTTGATAATGATAACCCTAATTTTCGATTTACCGATAGTCAATTTATACATGATCTTACACCAGGTTCACAATTAAATGATGAATGAATATATGAATGTTCTTTATGGTATTCTAGAGGAAAATGTTGATTTAGATGAAACGCAACCGGATTTAGATGATACACATACTAGTCCTGTTGCTAACCAAACTGATTATAATCCAAATGATGCCTCGGCTGACCCTCCTGTAGTAACCCCTACTTTTAATAGGCAACCTTCTAAACGGTCCGAAACTATCTCTTGTTTGGCACTTTTTTACTCAACTAAGAGATCAAAATAAGGCTAAGTGTAAAACTTGTGGCGTCTTGATGTCTCATAAATTTACTGGAGACCGTGACGGTACGGGTAGTTTGACCAGACACATAATGAAACACCCTAATGATAAAACTAGATTACTTCAAATGAAAGCTAGGCAAGAGGGGACAAGTGTAGGTACCCAGGGAATTAACACTAGTACCGGTTCAAATCTAGTTCAACCGGGAATTAACACTGTTACCGGTGGCATTTTGTATTACGATCCAAATAAAGATCGTGAAGATTGGCAAAAATGGTTACTGTTATGTGCTTACCAGATAGTTTTCCCTCTAACCCTCACTTTGTCCATTATATTAGAAGAATTTATAATCTTACTTATAAAGGATGGCCTCGCACAACCGTAAAGGCTGATATTTATAAATATAAACATATTTATAAATATAAACATATTTATAAATATAAACATGAATATGAACAATATTTGCGTTATTTATTTACTCATATTAGTAAACGTGTTTCTATTACTACTGATATTGGTAGGAGTGGTAATGACTGTGATTATCTTACTGTTACCACTCATTGGATTGATGAGGACTGGATAATGCAAAAACGCATTATTGCTTATAGAATAATTACTTCAAGTCACACAGGTAAGTTTATTGCTAAGACAGTTGCAGATATTTGTAGATATTTTTGCATTAGAGATAAAATAATGTCAGTTTCAATGGATAATGCTTCTAGTAACACTAATGCTATAGGCTTTCTTACAACTACACTAAGTCCTGCATTTAGTAATATTTTTCATGTTAGATGTATTTGTCATATTTACCATTTAATCGTCGATGATGGTCTGGAAACTTTAAATGTTGAAATTGCAAAGGTTAAATTCGCTCTTCATTGGCTTTTTTATTCAAACCGTAGAAGTAGAGTTAGAGAATATTATAAAAAATGTGATAAATTTGGCCTTAGAGAAGAAAGGTTCCTAAACCTTGTCCGACTAGATGTAATTACTTGTATGAAAATTTAGTTGTTGCATATGAATATAGAAACCCAATAAGTGCAACCTATAATGCTCGTGTATGTGGTGGTGATGATGATGATGATGATGATGATGATGATGATGATGATGATGATGATGATGATGAGTACCTTACAAATCAAGATTGGGCTAATGTTAAAATTCTTCTAGATTTTTTAGAACATTTTCATGTTGCTACAAATGAATTATTTGGGCAATATTATGCTACTATTTCTAATTGTTTAGTTTATATTTCATCACTTGCAGAACTATTTACTCAATTTTCAGAGGGTGGGATAGTTTACCAATGTGCTATTGATGATATGAAAGATAAGTTTAATTTCCTATCCCCTCTCTTTATGGTGTTGCAGCCATGTTAAATCCTACCATGAAATTAGGAGGTCCTCACTATTGGTATACTCAAATTTATAATATTTTACCACTTTCAACTGAGGAATATGATACACTTATAGATGAAAAAGCCTCAATTAAAATAAATGCTCAAACAATTTATAATGCTTATCAAGTTTGATGCTTTATACTTCAATACCAAACAAGAGGGGGGAGGGGGTGATTTGTGTGGTGTCCAATTTTTTGAGTGCTGTCTCAATAGAAGAACCTGGTTCTTCTTGGTGTTCCAACTTCTACTAGTGCAGAATAATAAATGCAGTAAAGTAAAAACACAGAGATTTTTACGTGGAAAACACCTGGCTCAAAAGGTGAAAAAACCCGACCTACTCCTCAGTAGGATTTTCCCAAACTCTTCACTACAACTCTGAGCCAAATAACATTTACAAAATAAACTCTTTTGTAAACCTAAGGACTAACTCTAATCCCTTTGTAGCAACCAGCCTCTAGCTAATTGCGACAAGCTTCAAGTTAACTCTAACTTGAACAATGCGTACCTATTCCAATTGCTTCTAATAAAGCTGAAAGATACAATATTAAATCACCTACTACAACCAACTAGACTCGAAAGACAAACAGATGGAACTGGTTCTTCTAGCTGGTCAGTAGCCTTTGTATCGCACAAGAATTCTGCTTGCAAAATTTCTCTGTTAATTTTGCCTTCAGTTCTTGCTTCAATTCTGTCTTTGTACGAATGATTCTTCAGTAAGAATACTTCAACATTATATAGCGACAGAAGTTAAGATGTTCTTGTTTAGTTCTAATGCAACTCTTCCTTGGTGGAAGAGTTTGTGTTTATCTCAACTTCCTTCCTTTATTTCTGTCCTTGCTGATCTCGAACTCTAACCCCTTATCAATTTGCAACCTTTTCGCATTAGGAGACAACCTCTTAGTTCATGGATAATTCACAGATCATATTTATCTCCTGTGCATGTTCTTGTGCCAATTGGTTCGTTCGAGATGTTTTCCCTGATGGACCTGGTTCAACTGGGTAAGCATTTATCAATCTTCAAAACCATGCAGTGACTTGGGTCAACAAATTTCTCCTTTTTGATGATGACAAACTCTGTGCTCAACCCTGTATAAACTTCAAACACTATGTATGGTTTTAAGAATTTATCATGGAGAAACCAGGTTCATTAGGTTATAAATATCACAACTTATGAAATTTTGGAAAAAACACATATCTTCCCCCTTTTGGCATCATCGAAAAGTTACAAAATGATAAACTTACCAGAGTTGTTAAAAATTACTCATGGCCATTGAGGCAACTGCAGGTGCAAACATGATTAATCATCAAAGAAACCAATAAAGGTAAGCTATCGAAGAAACTGAGATAAGTCAATAACAAAAACAACAGAGTTCATTGATTAGTATGAAATTCAAGCACCATACAATAAAAACTAAAGCAGTCACTACCATGAGAAAAAATAACAAAAACAGAAACAGAACAATTGGGAAAAGAGGGGTTTTGGTAGCTCTGAAATTCCTAAGGTTGGGAAGGGGCAGATGAGGTTAGGGTCTTTGTTTGAAGGAGAGAAAGCATTTGTTGAAGAACATCTTCATTTTTCTCCTTCTCCTTGTGTGATGACCCAAAAGGTCATCCCGTATATTCTAGATAATTCCGTGTTCCGAGGTCGTGAAACCTCCTTCTATCTCACCTCAATTTGTGTGCGCAGCCCGGGCGTGTAGCCGGGAAGCCTTTATGTTAAAAAACTGAAAAAATAATAATTTTGTATTAAAAATTTGAATAAAGTTGACTTCAGTCAACATTTTTGATAAACGGATTGGGACCCGTGATTTGACGGTCCCGAAGGGTCCGTAGGAAAATATGGGACTTGGGCGTATACCCGGAATCGAATTCCAAGGTCCCAAGTCCGAGAAATGAATTTTTAAAGAAAATTGTTTTCTGAAAAATATAAAGGTTTTTGAAAATGAAATTTGAGGTGAAACCTGTGATATCGGGCCCGTATCATGGTTCCGGAGCCCGGTACAGGTTTGATATGATTTATATGTGTTATCTGTGAAATTTGGTAAGAAACGAACTTAGTTTGACGTGATTCGGACCTTAAATGCAAAATTTGATGTTTAAAGGAGTTTTGAGGAATTTCATTGATTTTTGGTTTAATTCATCGTTTAGTGTTTTTATGTGGTTTGAAACCTCGAGCAAGTCCGTGTTAGGTTATATGACTTGTTTGTGTTATTAGACGAGGTCTTGGGGGCCTCGGGTGTGGTTCAGATGGGCTACGGGTCCTTTTCTTCTATTTTTTTGAACTGCTGTTCTGGTGTCTGTTTCCCTCCTTCACGATCGCGTAGACCAAGCCACGATCGCGTAGTGTTCTATTTTCCCCGTCCATTTTTCCTTCATCGCAATCGTAGTGATCCTTTCGCGATCGCGATGTGCCCCTGCTGGTCACCCAAACTTTGCTCTCCGCGTTCGCATTCTTCAGTACGCGATCGTATAACTTCCTGTTCTCCTCCTCCGCGTTCGCGAACTCCTTGTCGCGTTCGCGATGAACAACCTTGGCAGCTTTTCTCTTTCTTCTTCGCGATCGCAAACCATGTTCCGCGATCGCGATTCACAAAACACCTGAGCAGAATATAAGTTTGGAAAATCGGGGGTTTCACAATTTTAAACATATTTTGACTTCTAGAACTCGATTTTGGGCGATTCCTTGTTGGATTTTCACACAAATTGAGTGGGTAAGTGTTCTTTCACTAGAATTAAATATATTTCATAAATTATTTCTTGTTTTTATAATTTAAATTGTGTTTTGGGGTGAGGGGATTGTGGGTTTAGAAAGAAAACTTCAAAAATGAAAAATCATGATTTGAAAGACCAAATGTTATAGGCATTGGATAAATTTAGTATGAGTGAACTCGTATCGGAATGCGTAATCGGAATTAGTAAAATTTTTCGGGTTCCGAGGTGCAGGCCCGGGGATCGACTTTTTGGTCGATTTTTATGAATTTGCAAAGTTTGAAACTTTATTATTCGGAATCGTTCCTTATATGTTTTATATGTATTTTGAAGTTGGGTGGAAGTGATCCTGTTGGCACGTGAGTCGTCCGTTCAGTTAGTACTCGAATGATGGTGCAAGATGCCAAGTGTTAGGATTCGGATATTGGGACCCGTAAATGATGATTTGTCCGAGGTTCGGAACCTCGTGGAGATGACCATGAATTTGATGTAGAAGTGGTTGAAGTTGTTGAGTCATTACATGCTCGTGTTATATAATTACATGCCGGAGTTGCCCGTGTTCCATTCAATCGTTGTGTTACTACATGGTTTCCGCTGATACTTATTGTTTTCCTTATTTATCGAATTCACTGTCTTGTTAGCTATATTGCGTAGCCTTTATGTATATCATTATTTCCCTGATTTCTATATTGATACTTGTTCAGTTTTATTATACTAGTGGGTGTCTTGACTAGTCCTCGTCACTACTTCACTGAGGTTAGTCTTGATACTTACTGGGCACCGCTGTGGTGTGCTCATACTACTCTTCTACACATTTTTGTGCAGATTCCAGGTTTTCGCATAGCCGGCCGAGTGATTGATAGTAGTGTGGTTGCTGTTGTGGAGGCTCAAGGTAAAACCGTTTCAGCGTTCGCAGTTTCGGAGTCACCATCTTATCTTTTGTATGCACTGTTGCATTTATTTCTGAACAATGGTATTTTAGGAGTTTAGTGTAAATTCTCAAAAGCTTATGACTTGTATTTCCGAGTTTTGTGAATATAAAATGTGGAAAGAATTATTTATTTCAGAAAAGTATTAGATTCTATTTATTTTTGGTTGTTAATCCTGAATATTAAGCTTACCTAGTCTATAAGACTAGGTGCCATAACGATACCCAACGGAGGGAGATTTGGTTCATGACAAGTTGGTATCAGAGCTCTAGGTTCATAGGTGCTACGAGTCATAAGCGAGTTTAGTAGAGTTTTACGGATCGGTACGGAGACGTCTATACTTATCTTTGAGGGGCTACGGAACTATTAGGATAACTTCACTTCTTTCTTTCCTATCGTGCTAGTTCATTGATCTTGAAGTTCAAACTTTATCACCCCATTCTCACACAGATGGTGAGGACGTGAGCTGCAGATTTTGAGGATGTTATCCCCGGAGCAGATGCCACCAGGGGCAGAGGTAGAGGCAGAGGTCGACGAGGGGCACATACTGCAGCTAGAGCACCTGCCAGAGCAGCCGTTGAGGAGCCGCTGAAAGTTCCAGTTGGGGGACCGGAGGCGCCTATTGTTACACCCGGACTTCAGGAGACCTTGGAACAGTTCTGGGATATGATTGGTACCTTGACTCAGGAAAGATTGATTACGAGTGCACCAGCTACTTCACAGGGCGAGGGAGGAGCTCAGACTCCCGTCGCCCATACTCTGGAGCAGCGAGATCAGGTTGGTCAGGTTCCAGGTGTCATGGCAGCACATCCTGGGATCCCAGTTACGCCTATGGTTAGGGTAACAACATTTGAGGAGGAACAACTTAGACTCGAGAGGTACAAGAAGTACCACCCTCCTACCTTCAGTGGATTGGCGACAGATGATGCCCAGGGTTTCCTGGAGGAGTGTCACTACATTCTTCGTGCTATGGGTATTGTGGAAACGAGAGGGGTTGCTTTCGTTACGTTCCAGCTCAGGGGAGCAGCTTATCAGTGATGGCAGGCATATGAGTTGGGTAGCCCAGCCGAGTCAGCTTCACTTACATGGGATCAGTTTTCAGAAATGTTCTTGAGTGAGCTTGTACCTCAGTCCCCTTTGAGATGCATGGCGCGCGGAGTTTGAGCGGCTGTGCCAGGGCACTATGTCAGTATCAGAGTATGCCGTCAGGTTCAGCGATTTGGCCAAGCATGCACCTACTTTGGTTGCTACAGTTAGAGAGCGTGTTCACAGATTCATCGAGGGCCTCAGGCTTGATATTTGGTTTAGCATGGCTCGGGAGTTAGAGTCAGATATTTCATTTCAGCAGGTGGTAGGGATTACTCGCAGAGTTGAGGGCATGCTGGATCGTGAGAGAGATGACATGCAGGACTATGATAGAGATGTCAGATGAGCTCAGGAGAGAGGGGGCAGAGAGGTGAAGAGGCCTCGTGGGCCGTAGAGATTTACTGGTCCTTATTATGGAGGCAGGGTACGACACGATAGAGGTTTTATGGGTCCTCCAGTTCAGTTTGCATTGCCGGCTTCGCATGGGTCTCAGAGTATTCGGATCGCGCAGTTCCCAACCACATCAGCAGAGAGGTTGTTTTGAGTGTGGAGATACCAACCACAGGATGAGAGATTTTCCCAGGCTCCGGGCAGATGTGTTATAACAGGGCACTCAGGCTAGTAGAGGGCGCCCAAGAGGGGGAGGCCCAGCCCATTGATGTGTTTCGTATAGTAGGCTGGAGGCCATTATGCCAGATGTTATAGTGCAGGTATATTTTGTTTTGTTACAGAGGGGCACCATTTGTATTTCATTATAGCTCTGCTGGTCGGGACGATTTCCCTCACTGCTGTTTTGTTTATGATTAAGTTTCATGCTTTGCACTCTACTTTTGTGCTTGCACCTGTTGGGAGATTCTGTGAGTAGTAGCCCATGTCTATTGTTTGTCTCTATTAAGTATTGAGAGATATGAGATCCGTAGTAAATTCCTGTTGTCCAGTACGGTAAGTTTGATGTGATTCCTGAGTATTTTTGTTTACGAGTTGTGATTTGATACTCCATCGAGATGTGAGATCAGCTAGCATTATGATTTTTATCAGCTAAGATGAATTAGTGGAGGAATTTCAATTGGCATGATATATTTTCGGTATGTGATTCATAGTTGAGGGCGAGGTCCTCGTGATATTTGTGATCTGATATGTTTGGACTGGGCTGAGTACCGCAGTGGAAATTTTATCAGGATGGTATCCTTGTGATTTGTTCATGTGCTTTAGTTCCTTCCTTGTTATGTTGTTGTGTAAGTTAGCATTGATAGAGAGTTGTGCCTGTCGGGCTTCTTTGATAGTTTCCTTATGTGTTCCTCCTTGCATATTCAGTCATTTTCGTTTTGTGCTCCTTGAGTTTTATCTTGCGGGGCGTGTGCCCGTTGGTGTTAGTTGTGGCTTGGTGATCTGGGTGTCAAGGTTATGAAGTCTTCGTGTTTCTTGCTTCATTATAAGTGTGATGGAGGTTGGGAATATAGTTCTATCGGATATGAGGCTAATTGCCAATGCTGAGTTGATTTCAGGCAGCCATTGCGACCCAAGTGTTATTATGAGCCTATGTGTGAAATGCCATATTGTCTGGTCGTGCCTTATGGGTATATTCATGAGTTAATGCAGCTGGTTGGGGCTAATGTCGGATGTGAATTTAGAATCGGGCATTTTGGAAATGAGTAGAAGGTGAGAAATTGAGGTATGGGGCTTATTGGTAGTGATAAAAAAACTAAATTACGGTTGTGGTGGTGTCGTCAGTCTTATGTAGATTGGGGTGACGTGGGATCACCTGCGGGTATGTGTTGGAAAATGCGTAATTAGTGATTTGATGAGTTCAAGGTAAATTTTAGCACGTTCGAGGACGAACGTTTGTTTAAGAGGGGGAGATTGTGATGACCCAAAAGGTCATCCCGTATATTCTAGCTAATTCTGTGTTCCGAGGTCGTGAAAACCTCCTTCTATCTTACCTCAATTTGCGTGCGCAGTCAGGGCGTGTAGCCGGGAAACCTTTATGTGAAAAACTGATAAAAATAATAATTTTGTATTAGAAATTTGAATAAAGTTGACTTCAGTCAACGTTTTTGGTAAACGGTCCGGGACCCGTAATTTGACGGTCCCGGAGGGTCCGTAGGAAAATATGGGACTTGGACATATTCTCGGAATCGAATTCTGAGGTCCCAAGTCCGAGAAATAAATTTTTAAAGAAAATTATTTTCTGAAAAATATAAAGGTTTTTGAAAATGAAATTTGAGGTGAAACCTGTGATATCAGACCCGTATTATGGTTCCGGAGCCCGGTACAGGTTCGATATGATTTATGTGTGTTATCTGTGAAATTTGATAAGAAACGGACTTAGTTTGACGTGATTCAGACCTTATATGCAAAATTTGATGTTTAAAGGAGTTTTGAGGAATTTCATTGATTTTTGGTTTAATTCATCGTTTTAGTGTTGTTTTATGTGGTTTGAAACCTCGAGTGAGTCCGTGTTAGGTTATATGACTTGTTTGTGTGATTACACGGGGTCTTGGGGGCCTCGGGTGTGGTTTGGATGGGCTACGGGTCCTTTTCTTCCATTTTTTTTGAACTGTTGTTCTGGTGTATGTTGCCCTCCTTCGCGATCGCGTAGCCCAAGCCGCGATCGCGTAGTGTTCTGTTTTCCCCGCCCATTTTTTCTTCATAGCGATCGCAGTGATCCTTTCGCGATCGCAACGTGTCCCTGTTGGTCGCCCAAACTTTGCTCTCCGCGTTCGCATTCTTCAGTACGCGATCGCATAGTTTCCTGTTCTCCTCCTCCGCGTTCGCGAACTCCTTGTCGCATTCGTGATGAACAACCTTGGCATCCTCTTTCTTCTTCATGATCGTAAACCATGTTCCGCGATCGCGATTCATAAAACACCTGGGCAGAATATAAGTTTGCAAATCGGGGATTTCACCATTTTAAACATATTTTGACTTCTAAAACTCGGTTTTGGGCGATTCTTTGTGGGATATTCACACAAGTTGAGTGGAGAAGTGTTCTTTCACTAGAATTAAATATATTTCATGAATTAGTTCTTGTTTTTATCATTTAAATTGTGTTTTGGGGTGAGGGGATTGTGGGTTTTGAAAGAAAAGTTCAAAAATAAAAAATCATGATTTGAAAGACCAAATGTTATCGGAATTGGATAAATTTAGTATTGGTGTACTCGTATTGGAATGGGTAATCGAAATTTGTAAAATTTGTCGGGTTCCGAGGTGCGGGCCCGAGGGTCGACTTTTGGGTCGATTTTTATAAATTTGCAAAGTTTGAAACTTTATTATTCGGAATCGTTCCTTATATGTATTATATGTATTTTGAAGTTGTTTTAGTTGATTTTGAGCCGTCCGGAGGCCTTCCTGCCCGAGAAGTCTATTTTTGAGTACCCGGTTATCGTCTTTGAGGTAAGTATCTTGCCTAACCTTGTGTGGGGGAATTACCCCTTAGGATTTGAGTCTTTTATGTTGATTGTAGTCCGTGTACGCGATGTGACGAGTGCATGCTCGGACTTATTTGTGGAAAGTTGACCCTTTAGGAATCTTAGATCCTTATATTTGCCGAGCATGAAGTGTCCTTAGCATGATTGGATTTCCTAATTTCTAGTGTCATCTTTATTTGCTTAAATGTGGAAGTTCTTACTTTTGGATTTACACCTATTTCCTACTTGACTCCTAATTGACTTATCTGAAAGTTTATTTCCTTCACTGTCATGCTATATCTTCTTAACTGCGTATCTCAAATTTTCTATTATCTTCATCTCAACCTATAATTGTTTTGGTCTTGAATGAAGTTATGATTACTCTCTGTTGCTTGTCCTTAAGTGGAAATTGTTGAATTTTTTCCTCATAACTGCTCAACCTTAAAGGAAGTTTAGATATTCTATACCTTCGTGACTTGCCTTATATGGAGTTATCGGATTTGTGTTGATTTCTTGTTGTTCACCCGCGTAATTAGGTGCGGTTGTTACGTGCTATTTTCCTTCCTTGTGGAGTGATTTCTTAATATGCCTAGCTCTCCTTATTGTGTTTATTTCTCGTGAACTAGTTTTGCCCATCTTGTGCTCGAAGGTTATTGAGTTCATGTATTAATTGTATTCTCAACTGTTTCCCGTGTTGTTGTTGTACTGGTTGTGGTGATGCACGAGGTTTCTGCCATGCGGTTGTTGATATGGGTATTTGCACGAGGTTTCTGCCGTGCCGTGTTTACTATTGGTATTTCACATGCGGCATGATAAGGCGGTATACGAGATTGAGTGTTGCCCATGTGGCGTGACAAGGTGGGAACATGTTTATGCACGTGTGGCAAAACAAGGCAGGCATATACTGTACTATTGCACACGTGGCGAGACAAGGTGGGCTGTGTCAGGAATTGTTTGTGATACTTGTGTTGGCCTGAGGGAATTCCTTATTGTTGATATTGTGTATTGGAACACTTACTGTGTGATTTTATGCGCGTGGAAACTTATGAGATGAAAATGTACGTGTTGTCCTTTTGCTTTCCTTATGTAATTGGTTGCTGAAATCACTTTAGGACACCTGCACAAGCATACACGTAGTTAAGTACTACTATGGGTTTAGGACTCCTTGTTGTTATCAAGTATAGATACTCTTGTTGTGATTACCGTATGGGTGGAATGATCCAGTTAACACGTGAGTCGTCCGTGCAGTTAGTACTCGAATGATGGCGCAAGATGCCAAGTGTTAGAGTTCGGATATTGGGACCCGTAAATGATGATTTGTCCGAGGTTTGGAACCACGTGGAGATGACCATGAATTTGATGTAGAAGTGGTTGAAGTTGTTGAGTCATTACATGCTCGTGTTGTATATTTACATGCTGGAGTTGCCCGTGTTCTATTCAGTCGTTGTGTTACTACCTGGTTTCCGCTGATACTTATTGTTTTCCTTCTTTATCGAATTCACTGTCTTGTTAGCTATATTGCGTAGCCTTTATGTATATCATTATTTCCCTGATTTCTATATTGATACTTGTTCAGTTTTATTAGACCAGTGGGTGTCTTGACTAGTCCTCGTCACTACTTCACCGAGGTTAGTCTTGATACTTACTGGGAACTGCTGTGGTGTGCTCATACTACTCTTCTACACATATTTGTGCAGATTCCAGGTTTTCGCATATCCGACCAAGTGATTGATAGTAGCGTGGTTGCTGTTGTGGAGGCTCAAGGTAAAACCGTTTCAGCGTTCGCGGTTTCGGAGTCACCATCTTATCTTTTGTATGCACTGTTGCATTTATTTCTGAACAATGGTATTTTAGGAGTTTAGTGTAAATTCGCAAAAGCTTATGACTTGTACTTCCGAGTTTTGGGATTCTATTTATTGTTGGTTGTTATTCCTGAATATTAGGCTTAACTAGTCCGTAAGACTAGGTGCCATCACGATACCCAACAGAGGGAGATTTGGGTCGTGACACCTTGGCTAGTTTAGATCTGAGAGCATCCCGCTCAGCTTCAACCTTATGAAGGCAAGAATTCAATCGAAGGATCTCCGCATCCTTTATCTCTCCTTCCTGCACCAATGGCCTGTCTTTGCTATTGACTGGCTTCTTCCTAGATGAACCAGGTTCATCCTCAGGAACATTGACAATATAATCACATGTCAGCAAAGTGTTCTTCCCAAAATAATCCTTAGAAGTAGCTATCTCAGCTTTCTTCACAAGAACCTTAAAGTGGGCAAGAACAACTGTCAGAATAAAACCATAAGGAATAGCATGTGCTTTGGTTCCATTTACAACTCTGTCCAAGAGCTGGATAATGAAAGCTAGCCAGTTCATATGCTTTCCCCTGTATGGGCACTCCATAAGTGTTAAGTCCATGTAACTGGCGATGTGTCTACGCTCTTGTCTTGGCAGCAGAAACTTAATCACAAATTCGAAGAGTAGCTTGTTCTGGGGCTGCATTTCCCTTTTGAACACTGACCTTGGCTCAAGTTCCTTCTCATTTTCACAAAAGAATCTGGTGATGTTGATAGCTGAGGCCATTCCATCGAGACTGGGCCATCTTTGTATAGTGTAATCATCATAGTCCTCAGTAGGGATATTCAGGATCTCTCCCAGATCCTTTGCGTCAAAAGTGATCTGAATCCCCTTGACTGTGGAGGTTACCCTGCCATTCTTCACACTTGCATTTGCATAAACTCCACCAGTTCATTCCTTGCCAGCCTTCCTTCCAGGTTAAGGACCAAGTCCTTCCATCCCTGCACATCCAGTGCATTCAACAAAAAGATCATTCCTGATTCTTCCAGATCTCTCACCAGCTTTCCTTTAAGAATAGTACGCTTGCCAAACATGGTGAGTTTGTCAGATTGCTCACCAGAGATTTCCTCTTCTCCTCCACTCCGTTCACTTTCTTCTTCAACAACTTTCACTTTCTTGGCCTTGGACCTGGTCCTTTTAGCTGTTTTTTAGGGTGTGGCAGACACAGAAGCTGACTTCTTTGAAGAAGCCTTAGCCTTCTTGGGCTTGGGTGTCTCAACCATAACTGGAGTCGGCTGCTCCTCATGATGGACCAGGTCCATCGTCTTATCATCAACATTAACAGCCTCAATAGGCTCTCCTAACTTTGCCTTTCCCTTGGCAGCTTTCTTTTTCTTTCTCTCTCTCAGAGCCCTTTCTAACTCCTCTTCTCCTTGTCGAACAGTACTTCTTGTAGCACAAACCTTTGGGGAAGAAATATCAGCAGATATTGAAACTTTTCTTTTCTTTGGGGTAGTAACCTTCTTTGATTTTGAGGTTATTTTCCTCTTGGGATTGTAGGACTCCCCCAGCTTCCTCAGCATCTCAGCCAATGTTTCCTCGACAGATGAACCACGTTCATCTTTTGATTTTTGTAGGTTCTCTAAACCTGATGCTTCTTCCCTAGTAATACTCCCCCCTAAATCTGTGACTCCTTCTTCATTTATCACAAGAGTGCGGCCATAAATAGCCAACGTGGCACCATCCTCCCCAGATCCCTTTACAAAACCTCATTCTCCCTCTCTTTCAAGATTTTTCCCAGTTTTCTTTGCCTATCCGGCACTTCTACATCAACAACTGACCCAACCAACACAAACCTGTTTTCGTGTAGTAGCAGTTTCAGATTCAACTTCAAGATTACCTTGCTCAGAACTGGATGAACCTGGTGCTTCATCCTCATTAGCGGATTTGAAGGATTCACTTGAAGATTCAGACATATGAACCTCGCTGGCTTTAAGAATTTTCTCCAAGAATTTTGCACGAGAGCCAGAAGCAATTGATTTTCTGGCCAAAACTTTTACTCTTCGTGCCCTGGGGGCTGGAGGGTTAGGTGTGGGTTTAGGAGTGGGTTCAAGAACTGGAGGGTTTTGGGTAGATGAAGATCTATTTGGTGAATGTGAACTGTAAATTGAAGTAGAATTAAGACTGGAATTTTCTTCTCTATGATCAGAGTTTGTGTAGAAAGATGAAGCAGGGGGTGGTGAAGNTTTTACTCTTCGTGCCCTGGGGGCTGGAGGGTTAGGTGTGGGTTCAGGAGTGGGTTCAAGAACTGGAGGGTTTTGGGGAGATGAAGATCTGTTTGGTGAATGTGAACTGTAAACTGAAGTAGAATTAGGACTGGAATTTTCTTCCCCATGATCAGAGTTTGTGTAGGAAGATGAAGCAGGGGGTGGTGAAGACATTGTTATGTATTTTTGGAAGTAAAGAGATGATCAGTTTTGGTTAGAAGAAGAATGAACTTGGTTCGACTTATTATGTTATTAAGAAGGGAGGTAATGATGGCCCTTTTATAAGATGTGGCTATTAATTATACAACGGACAGAGCATTTACTCATGTGGGAGTCTAATAGATTTAGGAGTGTCATTGGTTAGACAGTTAAGAGTTCCCTACCTCTAGGATAATTGAGTACTGATGGGATTTCTTGGAACGGGGTCATTTAGGGATAAGTACAAAGAATTTGAAATGAACCAAATATAGATAGAATCCTGCTCATGTGTTACTGTAATTAATTCAATAATTATATGGAGATAAGCATGTACCTTGTTAGTCAGATGAACCAGCAGGGATGAACCAGGTTCATCATGTTAAAGTCTTTAATTTGCCTCAATTTACAAAGATAGAAAAATATCATTAGCAACCAGGGAATCATATTAATACATGGCAATAGAGTATGACAGTAAAGTCATGATGCTGAGCAATGATTAGTCTGGTTGATTATCTATGTTAGTATTTCTAGCCAAAAAAATATTTTATTTTATTTTTATTTTTAATTAAGTGATCTTAATCATCCCTAATTCAAGCCGGTTTCTCTCAAAATGCTCCCTACTTAGTGCTTTAGTAAAGATTTCTGCAATTTGTTGGTCAGTAGCACAAAATTCGATTGAGATCATTCCTTTTTCATAGTTATCCCTTAGGAAATGGTGTCTAACATCTATGTGCTTAGTTCTTTTATGATGAACCGGGTTCTTAGTCATACTTATTGCACTAGTGTTGTCACAGAAAATAGGAATGCGTCCAACCTCTATACCAAAGTCCATGAGTTGTTGCTTGATCCATAGCAACTGAGCATAGCATGAGGTTGCAGGCACATATTGAGCCTCAGCAGTAGACAAGGCTACTGAATTTTGTTTCTTGGTGGCCCAAGACACAAGGTAGGATCCCAAAAAGTGATCCATGCCTGAAGTATTTTTCCTGTCAATCAGGAAACCTGCATAATCAGCATCAAAATATCCTACAAGGTCGAAATTACTACCTTTAGGATACCAAAGGCACAAATCAGTGGTGCCTTTCAAATATCTCAAAGTTCTCTTCACTGCAGTTAGGTGGGACTCCTTTGGATTTTCCTGAAACCAGGCACACAGTCCTACACTGAACACAATATCAGGTCTGCTGGCAGTGAGATATAATAGAGACCCAATCACCCCTCTATATAGCTTTTGATCAACGGATGAACCAGGTTCATCCATGTAATTTTGTAGCTGTGGCTATGGGGGTGTCTATTTCCTTTGAGTCTTCCATTTTAAATTTCTTAAGAAATTCTTTCACATACTTTTGTTGATGAATCATTGTTCCATTTGATTTTTTCTTTATTTGCAAGCCTAATAAGAAGTTTAGCTCACCCATCATACTCATCTCAAACTCACCCCCATAAGTATAGCAAACTCCTTACTCATTTTTTCAGAAGTCGCCCCAAATATGATATCATCCACATATATTTGCACAACCAGGAGTTCTTTACCATTTTTCTTTAAGAACAAGGTGCTGTCAATTTTACCTCGTTTGTATCCATGTTCTAGCAGGAATTTTGATAGACGCTCATACCATGCTCTTGGTGCTTGTTTGAGACCATAAAGAGCCTTGTCAAGTTTGTATACATGGTCAGGTGACTCCTTGCTTTCAAAACCTGGAGGTTGTTTGACAAATACATCTTCCGTCAGATAACCATTGAGGAAGGCACTCTTAACATCCATCTGATGGAGAGTGAATTCCATATGTACAGCAAATACTATAAGAAGTCTGATTGCCTCCAGTATTGCCACAGGGGCAAAGGTCTCATCATAGTCAATTCTCTCTTCTTGACTGTATCCTCGAACAACCAGTCTAGCCTTGTTTCTTGTAACAATTCCATCCTCATCAAGCTTTTTCCTGAAGACCCACTTTATGCCAATCACTGATCTGTCTAGTGGTCTGGATACCAAGTGCCACACTTGACTTCTTTCAAATTGATTCAGCTCTTCTTGCATGGCATTTACCCAGTCAGCATCCTGTAGGGCTTCACCAATGCTCTTTGGTTCAATAAAGGATAGAAAGGCATCAAATGCACACAGATATTTCAAAGAGGATCTTATTTTGATTCCAGATGTTAGATGTGTTATGATGTTCTCAAGAGGGTGAGAACTCTGATATCTGTGTGATTGGAGAACCAACTGTTCACTTCTGGATAGCCCCATGGTGTCTTGTTGTTGTGGAACAGGATCAGGGCCAAGGTTCACATGTTGAGTTCCCCCTGTCGTGTGCTTGGGGTAGTTGGACCTGGTCCATCACCTGTTCCATATTCCATGTTTGCTTCAATGTTTTCACTGCTTCTCACTAGTCCAAGCTCCTCATCTTCTGGTTCCTGTCTTTCAGCAAGAGTGTTAGTTTTATCAAAGACAACATGTACACTTTCTTCTATACACATAGTTCTTTTATTATATACTTTATAAGCTTTGCTATGTGATGAATATCCCAACAATACTCCCTCATCACTTCTGGGATCAAATTTTCCTAGGGAATCTTTGCCATTATTGTGCACAAAGAACTTGCATCCGAAAGCCCTAAGGTGGGATATGTTGGGCTTTCTCCCTTTAAGTAATTCATAAGGAGTTTTCTCTACTAGAGGCCTGATCATGCATCTATTTATTATATAGCATGCAGTGTTTATTTCTTCTGCCCAGAAGCTATGAGGTAGTTTGCTAGAAAGAAGCATGGTTCTTGAAGTTCTATTCTTTCTTTCAATAGCCCCATTTTTCTGTGGGGTTCTAGGGGCAGAGAAATTGTGATTGATACCATGTTTATCACAGAACTCAGCAAATTTTGCATTGATGCGAGGCTAGAATTCATAGTTTAACATGTTATATGCCTTACATTTTATGTGCGTTAATGATAAAAACACACGTTTTATGTGCTTAATGGAGTTTATTTAATGTGTAGGTGAATTGGAGATGGAAACCGAGCTAAATGGATGCAAATACGTCGAAAATACGCTTAAGAGGCGAAGAGGGAACACCCTGTCATTATCCAGGCGTTTGGCCCCTAAAGCCAGGCAGCCCCTGGCGTTAGGGAGGCGTTAGAGCCCAAACGCCAGGCCTGCCC